>CAUYSK010091958.1:0-53842 GCA_963575035.1 Avahi laniger
CTTCCTTGCAGGCCCCTCAACACATAACCGGTTGGGAATTCATGCTCAGCCAACCCGGAACATTAGCATACCTAAAAACCACATTTAAATTTTATTACTTTTCAGGGAAACAATTTACAATACAACCTACAATAAATTGGGGAAAAGAGAAACCAACAGAAATTCTCCTGGGTGGGGACGGTGGGGTAGACATACCTATATTTAAAACTTTTTTTTTAATGAGCAAGTGGTTAGCAAAGTAACCAGGTCTGTGGTGTGCTGGTTGTTTTACACACTGGTGTTTCTGCCTCATTTACCCAGTTCTTTTTTTTAACCAGAGGAATTTTTCCCCAATGGGGAATCCCCTGATTTTGCATTCAAAGCTGTCCAAATATAGTTCTTCCCTCTTTTGTTTGTGTATTTTTCTGTCAAACAGAGCCAGACTGAGACGGTACACTTTGGAGTGCTGGGGTAGAACAGGAGGTGCCCTCTGTGAGCTTTGTGTTTCTTAGGTTCAAACCTTGAAAAGGAGCACGTCATCCCAGGGCCCTGACTGGCCATTTTTGTGCATTAGAAATTCCGTGAGGTGAGTTTACGTAAACTTGCTGGAATTGGGTTCACAAGGATCTTGTTTGTTGAGTGGGTTGACACCATGTCTATTACATGACATCAGGAATCCCTTGACCAACTGTCCTCAAATCCCCAGGGCTATGGAAAAGCAAGCGCCAAGCCTAAGGAGACTTAGAGAAAACTCCCCTCAGTGGGTATAGCTCACTCCCTCCTACCACCCAGCTCACAGCTCCACCAGGAGCACAGCCGGGGCTGACCTCCACCGTCAGCAAAGGCTGGTGACTTCAGGGACAGAATGCCAGGAGATGCTCTTCAGCCCTGCAGTATCCAGAGAAGAATGCTGCCTCCTGCCCTTAAAGGCTCTGCTAAGACCTCAGAGAGAACCAGGGGAAATGAAGCCAGCAGGCTCTGGAGGAGATGCTGCTTAGGGACCTGCCATTGAAAGCCTCTCAGGAGCCCATCAGCCTACCTGCCACACCCCTGCAGCCAGCTGCTCCTGTCCAAGGCCACCCTCCCCTGGACTTTGGATTCCACCCCCTGGTGTAGCCCAAGAGCTTCACTCTGTACGGGGCGCTCCCTGCCTGCCTGACCGGTTTCTCCTTCTCTGCTGAAGCACTCCTACCAGTGCACAGCATGTTCTACTACCTCCATCTTTAGTAAGAAATCCCTTGGAACTAGGTCGCCCTTCAGCTACCATCTTATTTGGCTGCTTCTTTTAGAGTAAAATTCCTCAAAAGAATATTTATCACAGTCGCTACCACCTCTCCTCCCATCTTTTCTTGAACCCTTTTTAACTGGACTTTGCTCCCTAACACTCCCCTATAATCGCTCTTGTCAAAGGTCACCATGGTATCTATGGGTCAATTCTCAGTCTTCTCCTGCCTGACCTGCCCACAGAGTTCGGCAGGTTGGTTGCTCCCTCCTGGAAACACTTCCTCCTGCTCACTCTCTACCCCTTGACTACTGTTTTCAGTCTGCTTGACTAGGGGCTCCTCAGGGGTGCCCCAGGGCCTCTCCTTTCCTGTGTGCTCACCCATAAGCTGATGCGTTTGGATCCTGGCTCTGACACTTTCTAGTGGGATGACATTGGACCTGTCACTTCACCTCTCTACACACCAGGGATACTGATAAGTACCTCGTCATAGGGTTGTTAGAGGATTAAACGAGTTCGTTTTATAAAGCTCTAAAACGTGGCTTGTAGGCACCCCTTCACCTGGCCAACTTCAACTCTTCCTTTAGGCCTCGGTGTGCCTGTTACTTCTAGATTTCGGCAGCACCTTCCTCTCTGTCATACTGAGAAAACCGGTCAATACATAGATCACCTCTGCAACTGTCAACTCTATCTCCCCACGGCCTGTAAGCTCCTGGAGAGCAAGGACGGTGTCTCCCTTCTTTCCTGCTCCATCCCCAGCCCCCAGAGTGATGGGGACAGAGGTTAACACCCCCATGAATAGTCGCATTCTAGGGGCTCAGTGAAGGCAGAGGGCCTCTCCCAGGGAAGGAGCTGCAGACGGATCTTGGTCAGGACACGCTGGAGAGCCTGGGCCATTGAGGAAAGCTGTGACACTCACATCACCCATGACCTCCACAAAGGCCCTTTGCCTTTCATGCCCCTGTGCCCTGGATGACATAGCTCTATCCTGCAGGAGTGACTGGCATGGCCCTGGTCACCTGTGTGACGCTGGGAAGAAATGGTTGTAACTCTCTAATTCTTCGGTTACAAAATAACAACACTCTTAGTGCTGTTGGGAAGGTAAAATGAGGCACTGTGCTTAGGACATTATAGAAATGCAAATTTTTACTTTCCTACCTCGAACATGAAATAGAATTTTTCCATAGGTAGTGAAAATGGTAGAAATTAAGAAGCTCTAGGAAGGAGTAAAACTTTTACCTTTTGTGCCATCATGAATTATATGTTTGACCTTGGATAGGACGAACACAATCGCGATTCAATTCAACTCAACTTGATGAAAAACTACTTATAGTTATATAAACTATTTATAGTTTAAAAACTATATTTGTTTACATTTACTATATTTGTTTATGTTTATATTTATTGTATATTTGTTTATATTTACTATGGGCACCAACAGCCTGAGAAGACAGTGAAATCCCAATTTCACACCTGTCTCTTCTTGTTTCTCTAGAACTTTGTATATAAAGCAACAAAGGACTCCTTAAAGTCTTTAAAGTCCTGCTCTGTTAATCACAAGATTCAGATGGGACAA
Source organism: Avahi laniger (assembly GCA_963575035.1). Taxonomy (NCBI): domain Eukaryota; kingdom Metazoa; phylum Chordata; class Mammalia; order Primates; family Indriidae; genus Avahi; species Avahi laniger. The sequence goes on from CAUYSK010091958.1 coordinate 2,778, forward strand.
GCTGCTAGTGAGGGAAGGAAGTTAATGTTGCTTTAGTATCAGCACTGCTGGCTGCCTTCACGTGCTTTCTGATGAAATCCACACCACTGCCCTGTGATACGGGTGTTCTGAGCACATCACTGAAACGAAGCTTCATCTCTAGAATGCCAGCAGGCAGGGCTCCATGTAGGACTGAAAAATCCCAGAGTCTCAGAGCACACGTAGCCCGTCATGGTTTGAGGATGAGGGGAAGATACTGACAGATCTTTAGAAGTCCTTGGCCCTAAAGTCATGGCACCGTGTGCAATGTGATTCAAAAGAAAAACACTACAAATTCATAAAACGCAAAACTTACATGCATGCTTAAGTTAAAATTGCTTCTTTCTGGATGTTTCTGAACACAAAATTCTCGATAATTTTGTCAAAGCTGCGTTTTCTCATTGCTTTGGGGCCTCTGCCTTGCTGGTGCCCTCACGAGGCCCTGGGTCTGCCTACTGGACAAGGTGTTCTCACAAGATCAGGGGTGAATGTGCTTAGCCAAGGCCAGCTCCTGCCCGGCCTCCCCCGCTTGTCCCCAGTGCAATAAGAAGTCGATTGTCTCTAAGCATTTCAAAGGGTCACCCCTTATAAGCACCATTTACAGGGTGTTTAGAAAATCAGAAAAACTGATGAGGCCTGTGAGATAACTAGATAAATAACTAGAGAACTGTTTCAAGGGCACTGGGTGGGATTAGATGCTCCAATCTGTCTTCATTTCTTTTTTCTCCCTTTCACATGAAAAGAAAGACAGATGCGTAGCTTCTCCATGGGTTGGTACAATGTCTGGATTCAGGCAGAAAATACTAGTCCTCCTTGAATATATACCCAGCCCTCAAAGGGTTCCTTGGAGGATCTGTTGAGAATTTCCTGTGATTTTGGACCCAGATGCTCTTGTCCAAAAGGCTTTGTGATCATGACTGTAAGTATCTCTGAGAGGACACTGGAGGAACACACTCTCAAAATAATATTCAGCCTCAACATCTTAAAGAGTGCAGGGCAAAGTGGCCAGAGTACTCATTCTTGGCAAAGGATGTGAAGAAATAGGAATTTGTATAAACTGTTGGAGGAAGAGCAAATTGATTGTCTTTTTTTTTTTTTGAGACAGAGCAATTTACAAAATCTATCGAAAATTTAAATATGTAAATATCCCCTTTGACCCAGTTATTTCATGCCTAGAAATTTATCCTACAGAGATCCATTCACACAAGGGCTCAAAGATGTATAACATATTCATTGTAGTCATGTTTATCACATTTTTTAAAACTGGAAATAATCTAAATGTCCACTAGTGAAGGAATAGTTAAATAATATATAGTATATCTGTTTTACAGTACACTGTGCAAGAATTGTTATGTTATGAAGTATTAAATGTCCGATTTCCTTAAGTACTAAGTTTGGCGATTGATATCTGACATTTCACTTTGACACTTCCTGTTTTATTTTTATTGCGAAGGTACATCCTCAGTCTTTCAAATGCACATTTTGGCTGGTGATTATCTTTCAAAATGTTTTTTAGAGCAATTTTTGTGAAACCACAGATAAGTCAAAAATGTGTGTTGTTTTCAAATATGAGTTCCATCATGGAACCAATGCAGCCCAGACAGCTCAAAATATCAATGAAGTGTTTGGGAAGGATGTGGCTAATGAATGCACAGTTTGAGAAGTTCCATTCTGGTGATTTGAATCTTGAAAATGAGCCACACGAGCGACCTGAGACGAAGGTGGATAACAATGAGCTGAAAGCTATAGTGGAAGTGAATCCATCTCAACCTACGCATGAATTAGCAGCAAGGTTTGACCTTACTATTCCAACAATATTGGACCATTCGAAACAAATCAGCAAGGTAAAGAAGCTGGATAGATGGGTTCCACATGAATTAAACAAGTGTCAGACAAGAAATCATTTCAAAATTTGCCTTTCTTTGCTGTCACAACATGAAGGTGAACCGTTTCTACACCATATTGTTACTTGTGATGAAAAATGGATTCTTTTTCACAATTGAAAGTATTCAGCACAATGGTTGGATAAAGAGGAAGTGCCAAAACACAGTCCAAAATGGAATATTCATCAAAAAAAGCTAATGGTGCCTGTTTGGTGGTCCCGTGCCAGTATTATCCACTACAGTTTCATGAAACCTGGTCAATCAATCACGGCAGGTGTCTACTGCAACCAACTGGACAAAATGATGATGATGTTTGCAATTAAGCAGCAAAGATTGGTCAACAGAGACAGGCCAATCCTCTTGCAAGACAACACTCGACCACATGTCACACAAACAAAGCTGCTCAAACTACAGAGGCTGGACTTGGAAACTCTGTCATCCACCATATGCATCAGACCTTGCACCAGCTGACCACCACTTCTTCCAGGCTTTGGACCACTTCTTGCAAGGAAAAATATTCAATTCTCAACAAGCTGTGGAAAGTGCCTTTTGCGATTTCATCACCACTCACTCTCCAGGCTTCTTCGCTGTTGGCATGAACAAACTACTGTTAAGATGGCAAAACTGTGTCAACACTTAGGCGCATACTTTGGTTAATTGTACTGCACCTTATTTGAGACATAATAAATTACACTTTTGATTCAGAATCAGACTCTTCATATTTAATGACTTAAAACAATAGAGTTAAGATTCATGTGCATACGCTAACATGGAAAGAAGCCCACAATCATTCATTAAGTTAGAAACACAAGTTTTCAAACAGTATGAACTAAATTGTGAGTGTGGTTTTTTTAAAAGTATTTACATATATACTTCTATAAGCACAGGAAACATCAGGAAGATATTCACTTGGGGGAAGGGCTTTGGGTGATGAGAAGGAGGCAGAGAGTTAGAGAATGGGGACTTTTACTTTTTGCTCTGTATCAAATTTATAAATTTTCACATAAGGAGCATATGTCAATTTCAAAATATAGTTGTTTCATTTCTTTCAGAATGTATGGAGGCCTTTGGTGACAGTCCTTATGGCCGCGTTTTATCAGCCACATATGCCACAGCTAGAGTCGCTGCCACTGTTTCAAGTTCCAGACTGCTCTGAGTATTATAGAACCCGCAGCCTTCAGAGATAGCATCATGATCACCTGCTGCCGGTGAGAGAGGATGTTCACTGCTCTGTGCGTTTGCTGGGGACAAAAAGAGCTCTGCGATTTACCAAGCGCCTGCACTACCTTACCTCACCGCAGCCTGCAAAACGGGCAGGACAGGAATTCTTACTCCCACTTCTCCAGGGGTGGCGGACAGGACACTGACCTTGGCTCCAATCACATGAATGAAAAGTCAGAGCACCTCAAGTGGATACGGTTAGAAGCAAGTTAAGCTAATGTGTTCATCTCTGCTGCAGAGGGACACACTTCTCCCCACGACCAGACAGGTGGCCACTCTGGGCCAGATCAGGCTGTCCCTCTCTGGTCAGGTCCCAATGGAAACAGCCCCACATTGCCTCTAACTTTCAATTTTCAAACTGTCTGACATATTCCAACAGTGAAGTCGGATGTGCAAGGAACCTATTCCAGCTCTTTAAACTGAATGCACAGTTCTGTGTCCTACTACCTGTTGCTTAGTAATGCATTGTTATGAGGTGACTTGCATGCCCCCAAAATTCATATGATGAAGTCCTAATGCCCAGTTCCTCAGAACGTGACCATATTTGGAGACAGAGTCTCTAAAGAAGTGATTAAGTTAAAGTCAGGTCATTAAGGTGGCCCTAACGCAATATGACAGAGTCTTTATAAGAGGAAATTTGGACACAAGCACGTATAAAGGAAAGACCATGTGAAGACACAGGGAGAAGATGGCCCTCTACAAGCCAAAGAAAGAGGCCTGGAACAGATCCCGCCTTCCCAGCCCTCAGAGGGAATTAACCCTGCTGACGCCTTGTTCTCCGACTTCTACCACCCAGAACAAGGAGACAAGGAATTTGTTTTTTAAGCCACCCAGTCGGCGGAACTTTGTTGCGGCAGCCCTAGCAAACCAACACACACATCTCTCAGCAAACAACTTTGCTTTCCTTATTCCCAGCTTCTTGAAACAGGGCCTCACTGTCCTGCACAAATTATAATATCCAAAAAATCCTCCAGAGAGTGACATGAAGATAGTTCCGCTCTGCAAAATAAAGTGCCATCCCAGGCAAGATTTCTTATAGTCTTATCAATAACTAACAGGACTAAATGCACTTGCAATAACTCTAATGTCTGTGGGTGAGGCTGGGCATGAAACACTTCCAAGAGCAACCTGGTCTCCCCAAAGATGAAGACCCCGGCACGGCTTTGCTTCGGGGTCTTTTGGTCTGTTTAAAGATAAAATGCATATAAATCCCAGAAAAGAGAGCGGACAATACAAAGCTCTTAAATTTGTTCCAAGGAGGATGATTTGTTTTAAAATTATGAGTTTGTGGGTTTTTATGGTAAAAATAATGCTTACTTTTAGAAATTTTGGAAAATATAGAAAATGTAGGAAAAAGAAAATTGCCGTAACTCTACCACCCGGAGACTGCCTGTGTTTACATTTTTGTATGTTTTTGCTTTGCTTTATATAGTCGTATTGCATAATTGGATACAGAGTTATATATACAATTTTACATACTTTTTTTATTTATAAAGCATCCCTCCATGTTATGATACTCTCTCTGTAAACATCATTTTAAATGACTGCAAAATATCCCATCAAGTTCATCAGTTTTCTCAAATGTGAACTGCAGAACATCCGCCTTAGAATTACACAGGGTATGTTAAAAATGCACATTTCTGGATCCCATCCCAGACCCATTAAATCAGAATCTCTAGAGGTGGAGGCTGGGAATCCTTTTAATAAGTTTCTCAAGCAACTCATGAACTTACAAAAGGTTGAAAACCACTAAAATTAATGTAACCATAGTTTTACATAATCTATTCGAAATGCTGGACATTTCAGTTGTTTCCAGTGTCTTCTTTTATAAGTAACTGTGTAAAGAACATCTTTGTGCATAAAGCATCTTGCAAATTTTATGGCATTTCCTTAGGATGGTTTCCAAGAAGTGATATTATGATGTCAAAGGCATGAACCTGTTAAAGATGCTTGATAAACACACGACACACCTGCACACACATTTAAGCACATGGTCTGTTCAGGTTTCAGGGAGAAGTCCATTGCCAATTACGTACCCGTATTCCTGGTTTATACTAGCTCTTATTTTCCAGCTCTCTTTTCAGCAGTGTTCTATGTTTATTGCTGAAAATATTGAGTCAGGTCACAGTGAAATATTATAGGTAAGGAATCAGTGGACAGCAAATAAGATATCCTGTATTAATACGAGAAGACCCTGGCCTAACTCCATGCCAAACCAGGGCAGCAGATAGCCACGGGCACTCTGGCGGACTCCAGACACCAAGCAGAACTCCAGAGGAACACAGCAAGCAGCACCTCAACACCTCGCCTCAACTCAAGGTCATGACCAACATTTGGAGACAGAAACAGAGTGAGGCTGCATGTGTAGGTAGGAGCTGGGCTCACCCTGCCTAACAAGGAGGAATTATCTTTCTTTTTTTTTTTTTTAATGTTTATCAAGGTGAATCTGGTTTTTTTTTTTATTATTTCAGAGTATTACGGGGATACAAATGTTTTTGATTATAGGAATTGCTTTTGTGATGCTTGAGTCAGGGTTAAAAGTCAAAAAGACACCTGCACTCAAATGTTTATTGCAGCCCAGGTCACACTTGCAAAGATGTGGAATCAACACAAATACCCATCAATTCATGAGTGGATTAACAAAACGTGGTATATATGCATACCATGGAGTACTACTCAGCCGTGAAGGATGACTTACTGCCTTTTGCAACAATCTGGATGGAACTGGAGACCATTATCCTAAGTGAAGTATCTAAAGAAAGGAATCATCTTTCAAAGGACAAAGATCACAGCAGCTGACAGGATTTGAGGAAAATTGGTTCACAGAGCCCTAGTATGGTCAGGGCAGGGCTTCTGTACAGGTGGAGCCCGTGGGTTGCCAAGGGGTCAGGGAGAGCCACGAAATGGAATAACAAGTGCACAGCAAGCACAGTCTTCCTAGACTATGTGTTGAAATGACTTGGGGGAGAGGAACTGACAGAGGTATGGGCAACCCGTGTGCTCAAGGCAGCCAGAACACATCTATTTGTTTGACACTTATGCAGCATTTACCGTGTGCTAGGCAGTAGTCTAAAAGCTTTGCAAAGGTCAATTTATTCAATCCCTACAAGCAAGCCTGTAAGATATCATCACCCCCATTGTACAGATGAGGAAACTGATACAGAGAGGTTAAGGAACTTGTCCAAAGTTGCACAGCTAATAAGTGGTGGAGCCAATATTGAAATCCCAGCAGCCTAGCTCCAGAGTCCATGCTTTTAGCCTTGGAAGGAAGGACTGGTGGACACATGGGAACACAATACACAAAAAGAAAGATCAGTGGGTGAAGCCGAAGCCACGGAGTCCAAGAAAGTGGCACTTAGAGCTGGTGCATGCAGCGGGTTGGCTGAGCGACCATCCTGTATCTTCTGGAGCAGCATGGAAGATCTACCCACGAGAGGACCTGTGCACACCCATGATCCAGGCGTACACATGTGCATGCGTGGCCTGTGCCCTGTCAGCCAGTGTGGCCTGTGTGCAGCATTCCCCATGCCCCCCTCCCACCGTCTGCAGTCCCTGGGACAGCAGGGGCAACCCCCTTGGTCACCCTGCCTGCTGGCTTCAGACTGTGGCGCCTAAGCCCCTGGGGCGCCCTCTCCCTAGTACACTAACTCCGTCCCTTAGGGAATGCCTCTGCATTTTATAGGAAGGACTGCAAAATCCATCGTTGCAATCCATCATCCCTTGCCTCCAAGGCTTTCCACCACTGCAACTAATTATTTGTGTTGTAAACTCCCATGTGGAAACAATCTACAGGATTTCTCATCAAACCTGGCTGGCAGGCTGGCAGCTCACACACCCCATGGACTGGAGCAAGCCGGCCTCCCCCTTTAAAACAAACATATTAAGTTAATAATAACACCAACCATGTTTGACAGCCACCTTTACTAATTAATTCTCATTTGTTCCTCCTGTTAGGAAGGTGGGGAGGACATGCCCAATTTATAGATGAACTGAAGCTCCAAACAGATTTCTCTTAAGGTAGCACCAAAAAGTTATCAGAGAGTTTAGCTTGGAGCCTTCCTCCCCGTTCAGCCTTACCCTTTTCTCCACCCCAACCTGGTGGCTCACTTAACCTAAGCTCTCTGAAGGCCGAAAGCCAGGTTTGGAGTAGAGAAGAGCCTAGAATCTCCTCCTGCACACAGGGTGGTGACCAGTCCCTGCCCCTTGACAGGAGTGCAGGTGGCTCCTAACAACCACCGCGAGTCCACCTGGCTAGGCAAACACATGTGGGGATCCCAGCCATCGCCCCATTCCGTCCTCCCACCCCTCCCCAATGAGGTGGATTACGTTCCCATGTCCCAGGTGAGCAACCACAGCTCTAAGAGGTCAAACGGCAAGCTCAAGATCACACGGCGTGGAAGCAGTAAGACCACAGCCTATTGTCTACAGCCTCACCCTTTACCTGGGGATGACTAGTTAAGCAATTTATTCTAGATGATGTCATAGGCAGCTTCCAGGAGAATAGACGTCTCCATGCCCAGCCCTGGGCTCTGACCACAGAACCCATTCTCTCTCCTCACACCTGTCTCCAAAGGACTTTGGACTCCAGCCATTAAAGAGCTGAACTGTTTGTGGGCTCTGGTGGAAGGAGGGCAGATTCCTTTGGGAACCTGCTCCTACTGTACAACTTCTATTTCCTTAATCCAAATAAACTTACCCAAACAACGCTGTTGCCTGGGCCAGACACCCCTGGACTAATGTCATCAACCATAGACTGAGTCTATGCCTGGGGGACCTTCACCCCAAGCTGTTTTCAGTTCATGCGTCCCAAGATTAGGACACTTCATAGGGATGTCCTCTGTCCATGTCTCTTAACCTCACACTCTTATCTTCTCTCCCTTCTATAACACTTACTGAGCATTCTCTATGTGCCAAATGTTCCACTAGGACCATTAATATTCTAGATTATGTTTAGTTCTTGCAACAACTCTACAAGGCATGTATTCTTATTGTGGTTTAACAAATGGGGAAACTGAGGCACGGAGCACTTTCATGCCTCCCAAAGGTCACATGGCTGGTGTGCAGCAGAAGTGGGATCCACCTTCAGACACTAGGTTTAAGGCACTAGTCTCCAGTTGATAGGAGTCACCTTTTATAAGCTCCTCCCCGCTCCACTTACCCTCCCACAGCAGAGGGTGCTGAACTCTGGGGGCTAATGGACTCACAGTCACATCTGTCAGCAGGTAATGCCTGTGGGGCTGGTGACAGCACGTGTCATTTCTCAAGAAGACTCAGGGGCCCAGATGCAGAAACTGACACCCTTACCTCGACCCCAGCTACTGGGCAAGGGGCATCAGTTGACTCTGAGGGTTGAGAGCCCCAGGTTTTTGAGGTTGTACTAAAAAAAAAAAAAAAAAAAAAGAAGTTCACTTGGCTTCCTGCTCAGTCTGGGCCTGGCTAACCACGTCCCGCCTGGGATCAGCATGGTGGCTAGGAGCCCATGAGTAATAACACCGTCAGGATGTTCTTGAACCTTAGCCCTCCAATAAGAGCAGCTGGCATTTTCCTAGATCTCCCTAAGGTCCTGCAGCGCTGTGATAGACATGATCTCACGTATCCCCATTATATCCCAGAGGGAGAGGGGTGGCCAAAGGGATCCTTTTCCTTATTTTAAAGATGGAGACACTGAGTCCCAGAGGGGAGACAGCGTTTGCCAGAGTAAGTAGCAAGAACTGAAACCAGGTCCCATTATCTGCCAGAACACCGCAAGACCCTTCCTCTCCTCACTCAGGTCCAGGAAAGAAAGAATGTGTTTCTAGGTCTCCCAAAGCAGCTGGACTGGAGCTGGCTTCATGGTGCTTGTTTAAAGAAAGGCACTGGCCCAGACAGCCAGCCACAGTGAACAGCGTTGGGCCACAATCTGCAGGCCGCCGTGCGTCCCCCGCAACACACACACAGCTGCTCTGTCGGGGGGTACCACAGCCACAGTGGCTGCTCTGGACACACTGGCTGCCTGCGGACTCCGCCTTCCCCCCCATGCTGGGATCCAAACACCAGACAGCAAAGACCCTGTTTGCCTGAAGGGCTTAGCTTTAACCCTGTGCTAGCCACAGTAAGGTCCAACCAGGGATCGCTCCTCCTTGCCTGCCTCAGGCAGTCGGCAGGGCAGGGAGCTTGCCCGGCAAGCCTGCAAGGCGAGGAGGCCTTCCCTGACTCCAGCCTCCTCAGAGGGTCTCCCCAGGCTGGCCCTGGGGCCCTGGGAACCTCTCTTGAAATGGCCCAGAGAGTGGGTGAGGCCTGACCGGTTAGCCAGGTGCCCCATTCCTCTTCACCAACCCAACTCCTGACTCTGCCCTTCACCCCAGCTCACCCATGTGGTCCCCTTGTCCCGACCCCCGCAGGCAGGCCCCCAGGCCTCCCTCTCCTGCCAGTTCTGCCAGCCCGGCCCTGGTGACTGGCTTCTGCAGAGAAAGTTAGAGCCGGAAGGACCCTAAAGAGCCACCCTCCGTGTTTTACAGATGAGAAAACCATGACCCAGAGAGACCGAGTGCCTGATCCAGGGCCACCGCTTGGTAATGGCAGAGCTGGACTGGTTTCCAGGAATTCAGGAAATGTTTGCTCCACCAACCTGCACACAGAAAGTCAACTGCCATGATTCCCATGCCAGTGGGGGTGGGTGGAGAACAAGTTCCGTCCCTTTAGGGTGAGCAAACTGAGGTCGGAGGGGTAGGGGGGCCTTCCCCAGGTCCCTTGTTCACGCCGTTTGTTAGTGTGATCAATGGAGGAGAGGCCCTAATCCTCCTGGTGACAGCTGATGCCCAGACTGGGAGATTTTGTAACTTCATTTAGTCACCTATTAACAAGCAGCTCTGAAAATCCTCCTACAGGGCCGCCCTAAATTTCCCCATCTGCAAGATACTGTTCTTCCTCCAAGGGGCACTGCCACCCAGGACAGCTTCTCCACGTGGAGTTCAGTTTCCAAGTCAGAAAAGAAGATGATGAATCTGACAAGGAATAAGGGCCAGATAGTACTTTCATTTTAAATATTTCTAATGGAGAAAATTCTAAATTATTCTAGTGACAAAATCACTACTTGCCTAGAGAACTCCTTCCTGCTCATCCTTTAGTTGTGGGTACCTTGGCACCAGAAGGCCTGGCTTTGTGCTCCAGTTCAGTGGCTGCACACACTCAGCCCTTTTGAGCCTCAGTTTTCTCATCCATCAAATAGGAATATTATCTCCTTATCTCTGCCTCTCTATGAGGCTGAAATTAGAAAATGGACATAAAAGAATGCCTGATTTATAAAATGTTCTACACGCATAAGCAATTATTCCTTATGAACATAATATTCTCCTTTCTCTATTTGAGGAAGACCCTCTGTTGGGGTGTGGTGGGGTGTTGGAGGGGGTCTTAGGTGATGCAGCCAGGTGGCTCCCCCCAGCCTGATTTAATGAGCTCCTCTCTGAATCACTGCAGCTTCTTTCTCATTGTGCCTGGCTCTTTCTGAACTCTTTCTGAACCCTGCAATCCCCAGCTCACCCCACCCACACATCCCACAGTTGTCTGCCCACCCCGACCACAGAGGGATGGAGCCCCCAAGCATTTTCAGGAACGGGTCTCATCCTTGCCTTCTCCCACTCCCAGCTGCCCACCAATCTGGGGATGCCTGCACAACCCCTCCTCTCCCCGGAGTGGTGTCAGCAAAGCTACCCAGAAGCAGGGTGGCTCCTGGTACCTACAGCAGAAGAATCCCCAGTGCTCTCAGTTGGGTTAGGGGCTTCCTGTGGGAAGGCTGGACGTGGGCTTGGGCCAGTCTGGTGGCACCAACCCCTGGGTATCTCCCATGCTCTGAACCTCACACTAAATCAGAGGGAGGGGCTGGGAATGAGCATTTATTAATCCTCTATTATGTGCTGGGCACTTTGCCCATATTAGTGCTATTTCTTATAACCTATGGAGGGGCTTATTATCCCCATTTAACAGATGAGGAGAAACAGGTTCCAAGACGCTAACAAACAAACCCACAATCACACAAGACGTAAAGAATGGGACAGGAATATAAATCCAGGGTTCTCACCTCTCAGCCTGGGCATGGGGTGGATCCAACACCCACGGTCATTTCCTGAGTCTATATATAGCAGATTTACTGGAACAGATCAAAAGAAAAGAAAGCATAAAATTCCCTAGACTTCTGGAGTTTTTTTATTATGATCTCAAATACTGAAAGTAAATATAAAAAATAAAAATAATTATTGTTAAGGTAGATTTCTCTAATGTAATTGCATTTCCTTCTCAAAAAAGATTCCTTCCCAACAACTTCCTTTTCCCAAAGTGAACAGCTGATGTATGTAAACAGTATCAACTAATATTCATTGATCACTCAAGATACACAAAGCCTTATACAGAAATGCACTCGTTTAATCCCACCACCGCCTATGCAGCAAGTACTACTGTTATGTTTCACAGATGAGGAAACTGAGTGCAAAGAGATGGAGAGATTTGCCCCAGGTCACTGAGTTAGAGACTTTGAGCCCCAGTGGTCTGATGTTGGAACATGTATCCAGACCCATTATAGTTGACATTCCCAGCTCTGGGATTTCCAGGACCAAGGTAGGATCCTAACCCAATGAAGGCACCTGTCACGTGCTGGTGCCAGAGCATCAGTGAGCCTCGGTCACTGCTGAACGGAAGGGAGTCAAGGGAGGAGTGGGTAGAGGGGAATGGATGACTTACTGGGGGTCTTGGGGATGACTCGTGTACTTGGAAGTGTTGAATTGGCTATCAGCAAGGTGTTCTGCATCTCCCAGGACTCTAGTCTGCAGGGCTCTAGTCTGGTGTCAGCTCCAACCAACCAGGCGGGGCTGAGAGATCAGACAGACGCCTGCCACCGATGCGGCTGAGGCCAAGAGAAGGGAGCCCCCAAACCCTGACACAGCAGGGCAGCCAGGTGAGGCTGACAAGCTTCTGCCCCAGGAGTTGCCATCTAAGCATATCTCAGGGATGACTGTGTCTCCCACTTTCTGGGAGCCCCCCCCACCTCCCATCCCCACCAGTCCCCCATTGGTCTCATTCTCTCCCCGCTCCACAGCCCCTTTCTGCCTTCCACCCCCTCCCCCAGCTGTGACCTAGCCCCTGCCTAACTCTGCAGCCTCCACAGGGGTCCCGCTAAACATCACCACTTTCTTTTTCCCCCAGACGTCCCCCTCTCTTTTGCTTCCGAAATGCTTTCACCTACTACATCTCCTCTCTGAGATGCTCTTTCTCTCTGTGCCTCTCTCTGTGCCTAGACAATCCTACTCATCCTTTAGCCTCTGTTCGGATGTGGTCCCTGCAGAAAGTCTTTCCCAACCACTGGGAAGGGTAGGCCCCCTGCCATGTGCCTCGCCCTGAGATTCCCGCAATCACTCACTCCCTGTGAATGTCCACGCAGGTATGGGCTGTGCCTAGAGACACAGCAACACAGACCCAATTTGTTTCAGGGAGGCTGAGGAATATAGTGCAGGGAATTCTTAAATTAGCTTAAGCATACAACCATAAAGCTCTGCTGTGGCTGGAAATCCCTTCTCAGATGCCCAGAGCCCCAGAGGCTAAGTGAGAAGCAGAGTTGCCATGCCTGCTGCCTTCTGAGTGAGAGGCCCTCCACTCCAAGTGTGGAAAGCCTTGCATTTCAGCTCAAGCCTCCACCCAGCCAGCTTCTTGCAGGAAGTCTGGGGGTGGGGTGGGGGTGGGGGTGGGTGGGAGGTGGGGGAAGATCTGTAAGTAGAGCAGGCCTTGGCCGGCTGAAAGCATGCCTCAGCACAGCCGCCTCACACCGCCCTGCCCACAGAGCTCCTCCGCCCCCACCCCCAGTGACCAGTCTGCAAGAACCTAAGCTTGTATAAACAAGGCCACAGGAAAGCAAGCCCCTTATCTGCTATCAGTTCTTTCTCCAGCTCAGCCACTTGGCTGGAACAGCAGCCAGGAGGTGGGAGCTGGCCATACTCCTCCCCTTTCTCCTTTATCTTTCCTCCCTGGCTGGCTTCTCCTCCCCCGGAGGTGGCTCGAGCTCCCTGGGTCACTGCTCCCCACCAGCTGGAGAAGGGAGGCAGTAGCTATCTTAACAACCCATGTCAAGGCCGAGTCTCTGATCGTCTGTGCTGGGGAGACTCCCTCCTCCCTCCCTGGGTCCCTCAGGCTGGAGCCACAGATGTGTTTATCTTGTCAGGGGAGATGGGAGGGATGGGGGGCAGCAGTCTGTAGGTCAGTGGAAGGGTATGGCGTACCCACTGGGGTCCTATGCTCTAGCTTCTACATCTAGGATAGGAGGGCTGCATTTTGGTCGTCTTGCTGTCCAAATATCCGATTGGAACAAGACAGACAAGAGTTCATTAGGTGCAAGGTCTCTTCCTGCTCTGAAATGTTGGGACGACAGATAGAGGGCTGCGGGGGAAGGTCGTTGGCTGGAGCGAGTCTGACTGTCTGACTCCTCTCCTCTCTGGACTTCTAATTACATAAGCCTGGTACTGACCCAGAAAGAGGGATCAGAGGCTAGTATGCTCCAGACTGTCACATAACACCGGAGACATTCCAGCCCGAAGAAAGCCTGGGAGCGTAAGGCATCAGGGTCTGTACAATGAAAATCTCGGAGCCACATCCTTAAGAAGGTAGATGTCTGCACTTCTCAGCCCAGCTGAACTGTGAAGACAGAGGAAGAGGCACGCTCCTCCTCCCTCACGTGCTCCTCCTTTCTCCCTGCCATATTCTAGTGGGTCCTCGGAAAACGTCAAACAAGGGGAGTGGACTCCATTCTCCATGGCCCAAAAGCAAGACTGATGAGGGTACCAATGGCATGGAGTACCCAGGATTCACAACACATCAAGACTCAAAACCTGGCCAGGTCAGGGGATGTTGGGGATAGAAATGTTTCCTGGGGCTAAAAGAGACCAAAACTCTAAACGCTTACCTAAAAGCAGACATCAGGAGATTTTGAAACTACCATATTGTGGCATTTAATTTTATGAAGATGAGACTGAGAAAACTATGACAGTAAAACGGTCCTGAACAGGACATGGGGAAAGTGAGACTTGAGAGTCAGCCTGTGACGAGGCTGAGGTGGGCTCACCAGGGCTCACCAGCAGTTCTGGCCACTGTCTGTTTCTATAAATGGAGTTTTACTGGAACATAACCACATTCATTCATTCACATGTTATCTATGGCTACTTTCGCACTACAACACACTTGAGAAGTTGTGACCATACGGCCTGCAAAGCCTAAAATATTTAATATCTCCCTTTTACAGAAAAGGTTTGCTGACCTCAGGGAAAGACCAAAGCAGAGGCCAAAAACTGCACCCCAAAGCAGAAGTCGAAGTCCCTGTCCCATCAGAGAGCTACAGGTTCTCTCAATATGCATCCACCTCCACACCTAAAGGCATCAGGGAATGGAACACAGATACTCCTTGGCTGAGGCAGGAAGGATCAAATTGCCTCTTAAACCCATTTATAATTCATTCTGCAACAAATATATATATTGAAGGGTCTTTTCTAGGCCCTTAGGATACACCAGTGAATAAAATTGACCAAGACTCTTTCCTCATGAAGCTTATATTCTATTCTTACATTTGTTTAAACTCCATCCCAATTGTCCACCAACTGGATTTTGAGGTCTCTGTTTCTCTCCCAAGAATTTAGGATCTCACGGCCTCAGGCAGAACTGACCGTATGGATCCTTGGGTGGTAGACTGTATTACTGTTCATTGGAGGAGGATTACATCTCCCTGCCCCAGGAGAGTTTAGGTTTGGCCATATGACTTGCTTTGGCCAATGAAACGTGAGCAGAAGTGACAGATGGAAGTTGTAAGGATTAGTGAGTGATTCAGCATGTCGATCTCTTTTCCCTCTGCTACGAAACCATGAGTGTCCCAGATCCAGGGGTCCCAATGTCACTCTCTCGGCCAGGAATGAAAACAGCGGAGCAGTCTATGGCCAATTCACAACGGACATGTAGTAGAAATGCAAAATTACCTTGTTACTGTGGCCACCAAGAATTTGTGGTTGTTATGACAGCATAACCACACACACTTTGACATCGTTTTTGTACACTAGATGTGTCCCAGTAAAGTTGATTATGTGGCTTTTTTCTGTTTCCCTACTGACTTTCACTGGGAAATGATCACCTGATTCCACAAGATGACACTGAATCCGCCATTGACAACAGGTACCTTCCCCACCTTCCTTTACACCACAAGCCCTGCCCAGGACCTTTTACTGTGCTCCATTGTCATCTCACAGCTCCCCATATTCTTCCTGTGACTCCTAAAGGACAATGTCTCAGATCTGGGTTGTAATCTCACAGTTTTTAAGTAGGTGGAACCATCTAACTCATATACCCTAATCTGAACACTATAGATACGTCGGCTGGTTGCATAAAGTACATCCACGTGCTCATCCTTGCCCTCCATTCTGAGTCCAGAGTGCTCCGCCCCCTCCCTGCACCACAGCAGCCTCCCCTGCAGCCGGCCACTCTCTTGCTGTGGTGCGTGCCCTGCTTTCTTGTCAAAAGCCTTTGCCTTCCCGGCTGCGGCACACCTTTCCTCTTTCTCTGTTACTACCCTGGCCAGCCCAGGCAGGCCGCAGGTGTTGGCTGGGCTTTCCGAAGCTGGAATCCTCAGGTTGGAAAGACTGGTGTGTTCCTAGAGAAACATTGGAGCATTTATCTAGGCAAGGATGGAGGCTGCCATCTGTGCCATTTGGCAGGAAGGAGACGGGTTCTGATCTTTGCCTCACATGGCAGGCAGACCCATAGAGACGCTGGCCGAGCAAGATGGAAAGCCAGGGGTGGACGTAGTAGGTAGAATAGGTGAGGAAACAAACAGGAAAACGTGATGCCAACGAGGTTCAGGAGCTCTGGTCCCCCTCCTTGCCCAGAGCTTCACCCTTCTGGGAGACTCAGGAAGAGAAGGTCCGCATTCCTTGTCTTCCTGGAAAGCCATGTAAGCCAGATGTGGGTGTACATGTCTGAGAGGGAGAGGAGAGGGCAGAGGGCCCGGGGGGAGGAGCACCCTCCGGAGCCCTGCCCTCGCAGCAGATCCCGGGACAAGTTCGCTGTCCTGGAAATGGGGAGGAGAGAGAAAGGTCAAGGTTAAGGCCTTCTGGGAGTGTATGGGGGTAGAGACAACTGAAAGTCCTCAATTCTCTCCCACTTCCTGAGATGGGAAAGCCCTTTGTAAAGGGAAACACCATGCAAGCATAAAGTAGTGCCTGGTCGTTACTATGATGATGATTGTTATTCACTCTCCCTTTTGCCCCAGGACTCAGCCCAGGTTCTCACCTGATTATAACTCCATTAGAGTCTCAGAGTGACTCTGGAACCTAGCATGTGTCACCCCCGGGGCTCAGTTTCTCCTTAAGGGCACAGGGCCTGGCAATGTCCCCAGGCTTGCAGGAAGCTCTGTGGTCTGTGGCATTTTGAGTGTCCTGTCTCCCCCGTCCCTCCCAGCCAGGGGACTCATCCTCTGGCTCCACCTGCCAAGTCTCCCTCCCTCCTAAAGCCACATCTCATTCCCCTGCACCTCCTCTCATCCAGCTGGAGATCAGTAGGGACCCACCTGGTCCGAACCCCACGCTGACACAGAGACAGGGGCCATCTGGGGGGTTCCAAGGATGGCGCTCGACCAAGCTTAGAAATAAGTCAGTTGTCTTCCTCTCCTCTATGCCCTGGCACAGTCCAGGCCACCATAGTTCTCTGGCTGTCTCTGGCACTGAGCCCACTGCCCCATCCCCACTGTGAAGCCCGCCTTCCTTAGGCAGCACCCCAAACTTCAGGCCTTTAATGATGTCTTCAACACTTCCCATCCTGTGACCCATCCTCTCAAGCTCCACTTTCCCCTGAGAGGCAGCCACCCAAGTACCGCAAGGCCTCAGGAGATGCTTAAGAAGCACCCAGCACCGGTGTCATGGGGGTGCCATGTGGGACATCGTCCTCGCCCTCAGGGGAGTCAAAGGAAGAAAACACATACCTGGAGAAAGGAACTCATTCAAGGCGGTCAAGGCCATGAGCAGGGCTCTTGCTGTATGGAGCTCCTGGAGCCCAGAGTGGGGCCCAGGCCTTATGGAAGATGAGCTTCATCTGCGCAGCAAGGACGGGGTAGGCCCTGCTGCCCTAAAACATTCCAGAGAGATGAAGCTCCATCCTGTGTGGGAAAAGCCCCTATGGCTGGAGGCTCTGCGGCATCCCGAACAATCCATGCGGGCTGCTTTCCTTTTGGCCTCTCTCAGACACAGCATGTACCCTGTGGCCTGAGTTCCCGCTTGTCCCAAGAGACAAAAAGCAGGTGGTCACCAGCCTCAGGGCAACCACCCTTAGTGGACCAGAAGCCGGGCAGTCAGGAAGGACTCGGCTGCGGAGAACCAAGGAGACCGACCACGGGGGGCCTTTCGGGAAAGGGCTGAGCAACCCCAGCGAGTCACCTGCCACCAGCCTCTGGTTTCTATGACACAGAGACACGTAGTTAACCACCATCCCGGCAAGGGCATGGCAGGTGTTGGGGGCTGTGCTGGAGACATGGAAATCCCAACTTTCTTGGTAGTGAGGATAGTTAGGAATGAAAACACGGCCAGGGTGTAAGAGGAGGTGGCCCCATGTCCCAGGGCAAGGGAGTTAAATCTCTGAACTGAGGGGGCTGTGAAGTGAGTGTGGTTCTGTTGTGGCTGGTGGTCACATATCCGCCCAGTGGGACCAATGGCCCAGATGATGTGGGCAAAGGAGCAGGGAGGGTGTCCCTGGGAGTGCTTGGCAATGGGGGAACAGGACCCGCCTGGCCTCAAGGGTTGCTCATCGCCCCAGGACACAGCTTCCCTGGAGAGACACGGCAAGAGCCAGGTGGGCAGAGGAGGTCATCTTCCATTCTGTCCTTGCCCCTTGGCCCAACCACAGCCTGCCATAAGCACCTCAATGGCCAATGTTTGTTGAGCACTTACTATGTGCTCCTCATAGCATTGCACGGTGTGCAGAGATCTCATTTGCTCCTCCCCTAACTCACAACAGCTCTGTTACACGGGTCAGGGTGTGACCCCCACAGGACACATCACATGGTGATTTTTCCCAGGGTCACACAGCAAGAAGTGTCGCTCAGCCCTCCTCTCCAGGTCCCCCCACACCACATGATGTACCCTCCCCGCGAGGACATACATTGTATTATTCCCACGTCACAGAGACTATTGAGGCTCAAAAAGGTTAAGTGCCATCCCCAAGGTTATGCAAGGAGCAAGGGGGCAACATCAGGATTGAACCCCAGGCTTTCCGACTTCAGAGTCCACACTTGTCATCGCTGCTCTCTACTGCCTCTCTTCCCAGCCCCCACCCCCCACAGACAGCGCAGAGTTCGGTTCAGTCTATTTCTTCCAAAAAGAATCCCTTTCTCTGAGTGTAATGTGATCTGTAAGATGAAAATGCACGTGGGGGCAACACCCTCCACTCTGTGTGAGGATGGGCTCTGCAGGCCGTGTAGACACAGATGTGACCATGTCTAAAGACAGAGAGAGGGGGTCATGCTCTCTCTCTCTCATGGGTAGTAACTCACTCTGCACTATTAAGCAGATCTCACATTTCAGCTGCTCTTTCTACTCCCCTTAATTTTAAAAACAGGTCCCTTTGTAAGATCATGTGGGCATGGAATATCATTGCATGGGATATCATCATGCTGATGTCTTTTTTAAATTATTGTTATTATTTTTAGAGACAGTGTCTCATTCTGTTGCCCAGGTTGGAGTGCAGTGGCATGATAATAGCTCACTGCAAACTTGAACTCCTGGGCTCAAATGATCCTCCTGCCTTGGCCCCCTGAGTAGCTGGGACTACAAGTAAGTGCCACCACATCCACACCCAGCTGACTTTTTTTTTTTTTTAAGAGACGGGTCTCACTATGTTGCCCAGGCTGGTCTTGAACTCCTGGCCTCGAGCAATCTTCCTGCCTCAGCCCCCCAAAATGCTGGGATTACAGGTGTAATCCCAAAGTGCTGGAATTACAGCATGGCGCCTGGCCATGCTGATGTCTTTTTGATGACTTATTGTGAGTTAATTATTCCTGGGTGGAGAGAAAACATGCCTCTTGGTAAAGCACAACAGCACACCTGCCAGGAAGCTGTGTCCCCCAAATGCAAGCACATAGTCACCTGGACCCAGCTTCAGTGCCTGGACTGGCCTCAGCTCACACTGCAGACCATGTGCTGTAGGAGAAACTCCCTCTACCCAGAGAAGCCTGGGGGAGTCTCAAGAACATTTCCCACTCCTCGGAGAAAGCAAGAAGGCCCGCCTGCTGGCGTCTTCCAGGGCCCAGGCTGGGGACTTTGGGGAGGGCCTCATTTCTGCCAGCCTCTCACTACCTCAAACCCTGCCCGAAACTGTTTCTTCAA
This sequence comes from Avahi laniger, assembly GCA_963575035.1. Lineage (NCBI taxonomy): Eukaryota > Metazoa > Chordata > Mammalia > Primates > Indriidae > Avahi > Avahi laniger. The sequence continues at coordinate 22,270 of CAUYSK010091958.1, forward strand.
CCTAGGAAGGTCAACTTGGCTCAACAGAGAGGAGCTCCAGGGCAGGATGGAGGGACATATGACAAAGTGTGAGTTCCTACCCAAACTTGTCCTCTACTCCCTCTCTCTGCTTGTCCCCAGTATGGCTGATAAATTCAAGTGTGGACACGCTGGCAAGTTAGGGCCGTGGCTTGGCTTCAGGGTTCCGTGGGGACAGGTCTGACAGTGCTTCGGCCCTGGGCCCGAGCGGCAGCAGGAGGGATGGGGGAAGAGCAGCCGGGCACGCGGAGTATCCTCCCTGGCAGCAGAAGGCAAACTCCAGCCCTGGCCCCCTCCCCTCTCCTCCAAGTGGCTAAAACCAGGTGGAGAAGAATTTTGGACCTTCCCGGAAGCCCCTCACCTGCACATCTCCCCACCAAGTCTGAACAGAGGGCCTTTCTGTCTGCCAATCCCTCTCAATCATCGAGGCTACATTCCTTGTTCTCTTATTTCTTCTACCTTGGTCTCTAAGGGTTTTCTTGTAGTAACACTTAAGTTTCATGCCTATTGCTACTGTTTCTGAGAGAGGCACTAGACTGTATTCAGAGCTGCATCCCCCATCATACCCACAGGCACATGGTAGGTCTCAGGACACGTTTGCACCCGCCCCCGCGCTGCCCACTCCTGCCCGCCCTGCTAGCACAGCACCGCCACTTCCACGGTCCCCCTCTGTCAGTTTGTTCCCTTGCTGACTGCACCAAGAGTCCTGGAGATAGGACTGTTGTCCACCCATATTGCAATGCTCCTTGCCTAGCACATGCCTGGCTCACAACTGCTGTTGGTCTTCGTTCGTTTAACATGTATTCCATTCCTTCCACCATTTATGTCTTGGGATGCTCTATACACATTCTCTTTGGGTTTTGTTTTTGTTGTTGTTGTTCCAGTTTTTTGAGATAGGGTCTTCCTGTGTCACCCAGTTAAAGTGTAGTGGTGTCATCACAGCTCACTGCAGCCTCAAACTCCTGTGCTGGGCTCAAGCGATCCTCCTGTCTTAGCCTCCCAAGTGGCTGGGACTACAGGTGTGTGCCACCACATCCACGCCCAGCTGACTTTTTTTTTTTTTTTTTAAGAGACAGATCTCACTATATTGCTCAGGCTGATCTCAAACTCCTGGCTTCAAGTGATCCTCCCTCCTCAGCCTCCCAAAATGCTGGGATTATAAGTGTGAGCCACCATGCCCTGCCTCTCTTTGGTTTTTAAACCACAACTCCATAAGAGTCTGTAAAGTGGGTATTCTCCCATTTTACAGAGGAAAAAAATTGAGGCTAGGAGAAGTGAAATGGCTTGACCAAGGACATCCAGTTTGTAAGAGGGAGAGGCAAGATTCAAACCCAGGCCTCTCAGGTGCCCAAAGCCAAGCTCTCTCATAGACCAGCTGCCTCCCCAGCCTCAGAGTGAAAGCCTCTCTCATTAAACCACTGTAAGCCTGTGAGCTACAGAGGCTGTGTCACTTCGGTGGACGGTCTGTTTCTTCTGGTCTAAGGGAACTCAAACCTGGAGCTTTCTACTGCCCATGTTGCGAGCATGGGAAGCGGGTGTTTTTCTTCCCTGCAGCCTGGGTGGTTGTTTCCTACAACGCATCCGCCCAGAGAATGACCGGAAGAAGTGGCTTCCGGCTGGGGCAGGGAGGAGCCGGCCTCTTCCCACCCTCCAAAGAAGGGATTTTTACTCCAAAGTAGCTACTCCGCCTTGCCCTTGGGGTAGTTATTACATTTGTTTTTAATATAACTGATTTAATTAATTATCACTTTGTCCGATGTCATATTTAATAATGACTGTGTTGAACAAATGACTCCCAAAATGTCTGAAAATTTACCAATCAGCTCTCATGAACCAATATTACATAGGACCATTTACTTCTCAGAGCTGTTGTAAAACCAAATGCGATAACATCAGTGTCCACCAGCAGGTTGCTAGAACCAGCTGTGCGACCTTGGGCAAGCTTCCTCACCGCGGTGTGCTTCAGGTTTTGCCCACCCATAAAACAAGGCAGTGGTAAGGATTATATGAGAGAATGCAGGTAAAGAACGTAGCCAGGGCAAGACCATGGTGACAACAGTGCTCACCAAGGACCAGGCACTCACTCTCGGGGTCCTCCCTGTGCAAGGTCGGCACCTGAGTGCCTCCGTAAGTTGTGTGTGCCAGGCGTCTCACTTGCCTCCAGCCTCACTCTTGGCACATAGTAGGTACTTGCTGTTCCTGCTCCAACAGCTCCAAGGACAGTGTAATTTAACAGTGACATAAAGATGAGAAAAGTTATCTAACAATACATGAGAAAAACAACAGCACAGCACATTGTCCTGGGGCATATGGTAGGTACACAATGAGCCTTTCAGATAATAAGAGTGATATTTCAGCAAATAACGGCCGCCGCCTGTCGAGGAGACTGAACCATCTCTAGAAGATCCAGGCTTGTTTCTGGAAGCAGCTGCTGCAAGTAAGAATTTCTTCGCATTAATGTGAAAGATAAAAACACTAGTGTTCAAAATGTACTTTCTACTGCATAGTAGGCAGATCTATTTTGTAGTATTATTCTTTCCCCAAAATGCTTACGGTGAAATTGATCCTGTGGTTTCCCAAGTTCCCTAACACCCCACTGGGCACCAACCCCCAGAGTCGGTGGTGGGAGGAGGGGAAGATGCTAAGACACTGACTGTATCCAGGGGTCGGGGGAGGAGAGAGCTGTATGGGCTGGAGGGGGTGAGAAGATTTCACTTGTTGAGAATGTAGGGAAGAAGAATTGGGGTTGGTGGCTTGAAAAGGGTGGTGGAAAAATTCTAAAAGCATGCAACATTTCGAAGGATACAACTCTCAAGTCTCTAAATCATTTCCTTTTAATGCAATATTTGAGCAGATTCCAGATTAATAGTGAGGTCTTGCGATAAGATTATTGCATCAGGAATTCAAAGATCTGGTTTTCATCCCTTACCAGCTCCAGACCTTGGGCAAAGCATTTGACCTCCAGGAGCTTCACTTTCTCTGTTTGTAAAGTGGGGATGTGGTGAGGAGCAGAGGAAATGAAGACCATCCGCACCAGTGTTCACAATGGCTGTGAGATGGTTGACCACTTGAACATCGCCAGTCAATGATGCCGAGAGCCAAGAAGGTCCCTTTTGGCTTCCAAGATGCATCATGAGCACCACAGGTGAGGGCCACTCATGCAGATCAACCCTGAGCCAGGAATATTGAACTGTGCATGCTTAGTTCCCACCCATGTAGCAATACTGCAAGAATGTTTCTGGCTTCCTGGATGAGAAAGAAGGACTTTCATTGCAATCACTGCAGATTTGATGTCTTAATATTGAAGATGATCTGTGCCTTCCTGCAGGTCCACACCACCAGGGAGCGAGGATCGGGGGGCAGAGGCTCAAAGCCTTTCTTCACATACAAGTCTCGCTCCCAAGTTCAGGAGGCTCTCCTCCCTCTGAAGGTGGGCTGGCTTCTCAGGACCTCACTCCTCCCTGCCCTGTCTGGCCCTTCAGATCCTTGGGAGAACTCTTGACTTTGCTCTCTTCTGAGCCTGATGTTGCCATAGGAACACCGTAGATTCTACATGGCAGTACAGGTAACTCAGGAAGAGCAGTGAGGGGAAGGAGAAAAGGCCAGAGACATTCAGGAGGCTGGCAGATCCACTTGAACATGAGCTGTGGGGTGTGGGGAAGAGGGTGACCCAAAGGTGGAGGTGTGACCCCAGGCAGCCCATGCAACAGACCATGACTAGATACCTGTCTCCCTTCCCATGTCTTGACAAGAGCTGTCACTCCACTTAAGGTACACAGCAGGGCCACACTGTCCATTGTTTCAAAACTTTACATGGTTTTTATAAGTGTATTTCTTCTGTGTTTTAACAAGGAGATAAATTAATACCACCTATGTTTTAAGTAGTTGTCAGATTTTCTTATGCTCAAAAGCAAACTTTGCATGTTAATAAACCAAGGGAAGCAGTAACAACCCATGTGATCCACTCACCTGGTTCTTTCTATAAAAATATCTTCTATTAAGCAAAAAATCCTTATTAGATAAGCAAGTAAAAGTCTTTCAAAAGTAAACTGCTATATTCAACTCAGCTGGGTTCTTTCCTGCTCTCCCACCCACACAGAAGCCTCAGTAAGTATAAAGACTTAATGTGCTGTCCCTCAGAGGTCACTGCCTTCTTAAAGATGACCAAAGGGAAGGACAGTGTTTAATAGAATGCATCAGTGGAGGAGATGGTATAGGACAGAGAATATCCCTTACTTGAGCCAACAGCTGCTGACTCCTATTATGTCTAAAATAGCAGAACAAACACTGGTTTTGATTGTCCATCAAATCACAAGATGCCTAAGGGTGTGGGCATGTGGTTGATGATTTGCAAAAATGGCCACAAGTGTTCCTCTTCCTGTGTCTAGCCTCCTAAATAGGACTTTGTAGCTGCTCCCATTGAGAGGTGGAGTCTGTTCCCCTTGAATCTGGGCTGGCCTTGTGACTTGCTTTGGCCAATAGAATGTGATAGAAGTAATGTTGTGCCAGTTCCAAGCTTAGCCCACCAGAGCCTTGCCTGCCCACGCCCGTTTTCTTGGAGTGCTGCTGCCACCATGAGAACAAGCCCCGGCCAGCCTGCTGGAGGATGAGAGACCACGTGGAACAGAGATAAGCTGTCCCAGCCAAGACCCTCTTAGACCAGCAGTTCTCACCCTACCTGCCAGCTGACAGCAGACGCACAAGTAAGCCCCACTGAAGTGAGAAGAACCACCCAGCTAAGCCCCGTTCAAATCTCCCACCCACCAAATTGTGAGCTAAATAAGTAGTTGTCATTTTAAGCACTAATTTTGGGAGTGGTCTGTTATGTAGCAAAAGCTCCATGATGCAAGGCAGGTGTAGTACCTCTGGGCTCCAGTCGTAATGCTCAGCCTATGTGGAGAGAAGAGGAGCTGCAGATGCAATTGGTGCCACCCCATCCCTTCATCCTCACCATTCTGGTGCATGTCTGTCCCGATCCAATGGCCAGTCCCTGTATCTATGCCTGTGGGCTCTCTCTGGCCACCCTTACAGCTGGCCAGAAGAGCCAAGCGGCCCTCAACCCATGCCTGAGGGGGTTAGGGTATAAATACCCCAGCTCTCTCACCCCCTGCATGTACCATCTCTGAGCCATGTGTCCCTCACTGGCTCCCAGGTCTTCCCAGCAGCATCAAGGTCCAGCTACCCAGGTGTAACTGACGTGATAGCAGATCCCTTACCGGCAGCCTTCACTTTCCTGCTCACCTGTTGGTGCTTCCAGGAACCACCTCTCAAATGAACTTGTGCTCAAATCCTCATCTCAGGGTTTGCCTCCAAGCAACTAAGGCAGCACAGGCAGGGCTACCACCAAAACCATTGCTGTCATCGAGCCCCTCACCACGGGGTCTCACTGCTTCTCCCAGCCTCGTCAGGGAAGCAGCTGCACAGATGTTGCCCACTCACCCACTCCCACTGCCACTGAGCACAAACACCCCAAGACGGCCCATCACGTGGTTTGAAGGACTGCTGCCTCCACCGTCTGGCTTTGTAAACACTCATTGCTTTTTCCTTCACTTTCCAGTCCACCAACCATCTCGTCTCATACTCAGGAGGGTGGAAGAGGAAAGACTTAGAGAAGAGGAAAAGCCAGACTTGGAACAGAAAGGTGTGGAGCAAGCTGGGCTGTCCCCACCTGTCCCTTTTACCCTACCCAGATCTGGCAAAAAGCCCAACCTAGCTCCCAGCAGGATGTGGTGCTCAGGGAACAAGTTCAGTAAACACAGCCCCAGCCTCCAAGGACCCAGGGGTTGTCTGCCCAGCACACACATTCAAAGATATTTACTGAGTGCTTGTTATATGCCAAGCACTGCTCTGGGTGCTGGGAGATGGAAGGGAATGAAACAGACCGAAGCCCTTGCTCTCATCTAGCTTATATTCTAGTGGGGAGACACAATACACACATACACACACATACTACATGTATGTATCACCCCAAGCCAAGGGCATCTGTCTTACAGCCTCACAGAACAGAGGGAGCAACAGTGAGCGTGGGTTCTGGGATCCGCTAGGCCTGCATTCAAATCCTGTCTCCACCCTCAAGTAGCTGTGTGACCTTGTGCACGTTAGTTAACCTCTCTGTGCCTGTTTCCTCCCTGTGAGGCAGGGAATAACAGCAGTACCTACTTTACAGGGTTGTTAGAAGGCTGACACACATAAGCCCTTAATAAACCTCAAGTATTAGGACTATTCTTAAGACAGTGCCCCCCCCCGTTACATAACCTGACACGTTTCCCACAAACTCAGCTGGCACAGGAGCCCAGCAGGGAAGGTACGGGAGGGAGGCTGGTAGGCTATATTCCTTCAACATAGATGCCCTTGGTTTGTATACACATAAAGCAATAGGCTTTTTCCTATTGCTTGTTGTTCCTTTTTTTTAAGCCCTCTTATGCTTTTATTTTTCATATTCTTGATAGAGATATGAGTACAGAGAAATATTTTTCTATTATTAGGGGGAAAAAAGTTCAGGAGGTCCTGGGGACATGTAGGGAGTGGTGGGAACTAGGGCAAATTGGAGAGCACAAGCCCCATCTTAAAAGAAACAAATGCTACTTAGACCCACCTGGTCTATGCCAAGAGGGAATATGAGCCCTGTGGCCAGATATCCCAAGGTTTTAAGAGATACCCAGAAAGCTGGCTTATTATTTTAAAATCTCTTGGTTTTTGTTTGTTTGTTTTCTTCTTTTTAGAGACAGGGCCTCTCTCTCTCTTGCCCAGGTTGGAGTGCAGTAGCACAATCACAGCTCATTGCAGCCTCCAACTCCTGGGCTCAAGTGATCCTCCTGCCTCAGCCTCCCGAGTAGCTGGGACTACAGGTATAAGCTCCACACCCAGCCCCAAAATCTCTTGATTTTTAATTGTTGGCTCAAAATATTTAGAAATACTGTGTAGAGTACAGTACATTTTAATGGGTCAATGGGCTGGCTCAAACCCATGGGCAGTGACCTTTAGACCTCTCTGTCCCTTTGCTCCTCTGCAGTCTGAGTTCTTCATGAAGAAGGGCCACCAAGATACACGGCACCAGGGGGTGCCATTCGCATTCAATTCCTCTGTGGCTCAGGGCAGTAAGCAGGGTTCCTCTGATGCTTCCAGAGCCAGGTCAATGTGGAGCTGCAAGAGAACCTCTCTGCAGACAGACAGACAGATGCTGGCTGCCTCTGCCTCCTTGGCACTAAGTGTATCACCCAATTAGCAGAGTCTTGCAAGCTGTACCATCCTATAATTATCTGCTTTCACATTAGTCTTTTACTATATCAGTATAAAATGCTATCCACAGTACAAAATCCCATCTCATTAACTGATGGTGTCATTAGTTTGTGTCTTGTCTCCCCAACTAAAATGTAAACTCTTTATGAATGAGAATCGTACTCTGTGCCTTTTTGAACCGTATAGCACCTTTTACATGGTAGTAGCACCCAATACCTATCCGTGCGTTGACAGATTCATCACAGAGGTGATTCTGAATCTGCTGCTATTGTGGGTAGCATTTGGTAACACTTCAGGGTACAGAAGAGGAGAGCTCTTTTAGGAATATGCAAAAGAGGAATATGCACTTAACAAAACTTACTGAATGATAAAAAAATTAGTCATCTCTGTGTCTTCCATGCCAATATGTGCCAGCCATACAGTGTGATCTTGCAACAAGGGTTGTTTTAATGTTGTCATGAAGAGTCACTTATTTTGCATTTTCTCACCAGTAAAATGGAATCATCCAGGCTTATTAGCCATCTTCGGGAGTGGCCAGAGAGAAGGAAGAAAGTATAAACTGATTCCATTTATAAAGTATGTTTGAAATCAGAGAGTAATACGTATGTTGTGACTGGATGCATTATTAGGTGGTTAATGTATATCAGAAAAAAAAAATCCTCAATATGTTAATTTATGCCTGGGTTTAACTATCTGTATTTAACCTGATGATTATTCAATTAAGCAGTCTGTTCCCTTGGAGTGCAGCTGTAGTCTTTATAATTTGCTATACAGAATACAACCGTGATTCGTTTGCACTCGTATTTACTCTTCGCTTCCCAAGGCTACTTAATTCTTTTTTCTGTTTTAATAGTCCTAGAACTCCTAATAAAAGAGAGTCAAACAAACAATTTGAGAACAGAGGAGTGAGTACAAACACAGAGTACTTGAAGCACAAGGTAGTCCAGCTGGAAAGAGCGTCGAGATAGCTGAATCCAACTCTCTCCTTTTACAGAGGAAGCAACTGAGACCCAAAAGGGTGGGGTGACTCGCCCAAGGACACACAGCCAGTGAGAGGACACATACCTGATTGCCAGTGCCCGCTCGCTACTCATTAGCCTTGGGACACCACGGCTCCCTCCAACACTTACAGCTGGGCTTTTGAAGGGCTGATTCCTTAGGACGACTGGGCTCTCAGAAGCTATGACGCCTACGCCAATAGCGAAATTCCATCCATTCCATATTTGTTGAGTGTCTGCTAAGTGCCCGGCATCAGTCTTGACCCTGGAAATAGACCAGTGATCACGAGTCCAGGCGCCTGCCCCGCCAGACTTACCTTCAAGTTGAGTGAGATGACGACAGACCAGTCAAGCATTAAATGAACGTGGCGCTTTAGGAGAGTGATAAGTATTGAAATATTAAACCAGGGTGGCACTGCAGAGAGTGAGGAGGAGGGGGCTACTTTGGATACAATTTCCCTGACTCAGGGGAGGTGGGGTAGGAGTGGGGCAGCACCTAGTTTGAGTTTGAACATTACCAACAACAGGAAACTCACTGTCTCCCAAGGCCAATTTAGCTTATTAAAAAGGTCTTCCCTGGACTGAGCTGAAATCCACCTCCCTGGGACTCAAACTTCAGTAACTCATTCTGAGAAGGTCACAGAAACCAGTTAGCTAATAGATGTTAAATGTCAAATGCAGAGCATATCCTAAATTAAGACAGTTGTTTCCATGTTTTAATGTGAAATAGCGTGTTTGGGAAAATACAACATACCAGGGAGATGACTTACATGTACTCATTCAGCCTACAGTTCATAAAAGTGTTTAAAACCACCACTTCAAAGGATGTTCAGACAGCCAACTTCTAGAGTCCTGGACCCGTCCGTGTGAGTCACCCGACATCATTAGAGGACACACCAACTCCCTTCCGTCCATAACTCTATTGGGGTTTGACGGCATCAACGCTGCTGGCTCCACTGCCCTGTGGTTCAGCATGAAATCTAGCTCTGCACATGGTGCTTTCTGAGACAGTCATGCAATCATAGAACTAAGAATTCTTCTGGCCCAACCCTCCTATTTCATAGACAAAGGAAAGGAAAGCCTAGAAATGAGAAGTCACCACCCAAATCCATCAGCAAGTGCTGCCCAGGTTGGGACTTGTCCCCTTCAGCCCCCAAACCAGGCTGTGTGTGATTTCGCAGTTGCGCCAATGTGTATGCCCCAGGTTTGCCTGCGCTGGGATGGACTTCCAATCCTCCAGAGATACTTAGTGCATGCTCTCAAAGAGAAAGTCCAGCTCCCTAATCCCTTTCCCACGTGGATCTGCACTCCAGAAATCTTCCCAGAACATCTGATCGCATGCCGAAGGGGTTCCCCATTTGGGTTTGATGTGCGTTATTTGGGTGTCATCCTCCGTGGGGGAAGACGCAGCTCCTGCTCCAAACTGAACCGAATGCTGCAGAGGCACAGAGAGAAGCAGAGGTCAGGGACAACACAGAGGCCAAAAATATTTCAGCTTTTACCTGAATCTAAAAGTCTGCCTGAACCAACTGCCCGGCTGCCCCAATGCCTCAGAGTGCTCTAGACTGGGGCAGGAAAATGGTCCGTGACAGGGGAAGAATGAGACCTGAGGGGGCAGTCCTTCCTGAGCCCTGCCCTCCTTCCCCAGCTTAAGCCCATGGGGGAGGATCCGAGCGGTGTCCATGCCCACCTGGCCGTGCGTCCTTTCTCCTCCCCGGCTGGCTCTGCTGCTGGCTGCAGCTCTGAGAACCCACCATGCTTCCCGCTCTGACCCCCGCTGTAGCAGGAATGAACAGCTTCCTTGGATGGAGGGGAACTGCTGGAGTGCAACTGAATAATTATGGACAGTATCTCTCAGAAAAGAAGGCACCAAAAGGGGGAACGCCAACTCCAGCAACCATCCCGGTGCCTTCTACAGCAGGCCCCAAGGTCACAAGTTTCAGGTAGACCATAAGGCTGGTAGCTGATTAGACAGTAATCAGCTTAGCCCTTAGAAGGCTCCTTCCAGATCACTCATCGGGCAGAATAACACCCCTCTGAGTGGTTTCTTCCACCACCAGCCATGCAGCAGCACAGCCACGACGTGGACTTGGTTTCCAGTGCAGCTGCTGCACCTGAGGGTGAGCCCAGTGCAGGTGCCATCTGTTGTCCCCTTTGAAAGGCAGAAAGCAAGCCCAGTCTCTGCTCATGACCCCAGAGAGGGTGTAGTGCTGCAGAGAGGGTGTTGAGATGAGATGGACACATCTCAGGGAAGGATGGGATAAGGGGAGCTCCTCCATGACTATGGGTCCCCAGGGACGGTGGACACTGGAACCTGGACCCGCTGAGTGACTCATGCCATTTGACATCTGCCACCCTCTACAAAGTGGGGCCTGAGAGCACGGGTGTTGCAGTCAGACAGGCCTGGGTCCAGGCTCGGTGGTATACAGCTGTGTAGTTGGGAACTGTGGCTTCTCCCTGAACCCGACTTTCCCCATCTGTAAAATGGGGCTAATGATAGTATTTACTTACAGGGACTATCAAATGTGACCATGTGATAGAAGGCTGAGCCTAGCACCTGCCGTGCATGGTATGTCTCCACAAATGCTGGCTCATATTATTTTTATTATGTAAATTTTAGTACAACATGCATACCACATGTGCATTTGAGGCAGAAAACACAGAGGGTGGCCAAAGCGGCAGGACACCAGGTTATGACTCTAGAACGTCTCTGGAGGAAGGGTTCTGTCACTCTAAGGACTGCGAGTGGCTATCACATTCTCAATATGACCTTTGTCCAATGATTTTCATTTACAGAGCTCCTTCCTCTCCATCTCATCTGATCCTCACCACAGCCTGTAATGTGGGCAGGGTGCGTATGCTTCCTGTACCCCATGCTTAGAGGAAAAAACAAGTCTCAGAGAGGTTAAGAAACTTGCCCAAGGTCATACAGCGTGTAAGTGGCTAAGCAGTCACAGATCCAGGGCTGCCCCACAGGGCAGGAGTAACAGCAAGGCAAATGAGGTGCCCAGCTTGCAAAATTTAAGGAGACACTTGCACTTCCCTGGACGGAGCACCTCCTTAAATGTTGCCCTGCTGCCTGAGCCCAATCCCTGGGCCCTTTCTGGAGCACTGAGGCAGAGCCAGCTGTGTGTGTGCTGCTTCCACACGCTGCACAAAGGAGGTCGGCCCTGCAAGAACCCACCACCAGAGGCTTGGGGTGGCCACATCTACCGGCTGAGCTGGGCTTTGCCATGTTAGGCTCCATGAACATTTCCCCAGAGCCCTGCTGCTGGAACCACTTCCCACAAGATGGAATGGCGCAGATGGTGGAATTGGTGCTGCGACCGCCACACCAGGCTTCCATGAACTCTTGTGCCTTTGGGCCGGGGAGATAGGCTGGGCCAGGCAGGCCGTCCCCAAACCCCTCCTATGCCGGCCAGGCCCCTCAGGGGCCTCACAGCCCTCACCAGCCTTAGGGAGGGATAGGCCAGCACAGACAGGCAAGCAGCCCGCAGGGGTGACTCCTGGGACAGTGGCCCCTTGGTGCTGGCCCACCTGCCAGTCAAGGCTCTCCTCTCTCTAGCCTCCTTAGAGCCCAGCTGGCCCCCAATTGGGCCTCCCTTTACCTACTACAAAGGGTGGGAGGTACTGACTAGCTACAGGAGATCAATTTCAAATCTGCAAAGAGTAAAATTTCTAAAACTTTTCTAAAAACTCTTCTAATCATGTGGATGATTGTACTTGCTAGTTAGCTAACTCGCTTGTGCCTGGATTACTGTGGGTTTAGCTTTTCTATAGAAACAACATCTGATCACTGAGGGGCAGTTCAGGGTAGTGGGGAGCTGGGCTGACTTGAGAGCCATCCAGCTAGGATTCAACCCCCACTCCCCCGGGCAGGCTGCCCACCTGCTCTGAGCCCATTCCCTCCTCCTTCCTGTAAAAGGGGACCAGAATAGCACCGACACCCTCCGGTTATTAAGTGCCTATAATGGGCCAGGTACTGAATTTCTTCTTTTTTTTTTTCTTCAACATTATTATTTAACACTCAGAACAACGTTTTATTTTTGAGGTGTAACTTACACACAGTAAAGTGCCCAAATCTTCAGTGTCTAGCTCAATGAATGTTTACATGTATGCTCTATCTTCTAATCGAATCTCTATCATCATATATCAGTTTTGCCTGTTTATGAGCCTCACACAAATGGACTCACACAATGTGTGCTCTTTTGTGAATAGTTCCTTTCACCCAACTTTGTTTTTACAGTGCACCCATGTTGTCGTGTATCAGTTATCGCTCTTTTATGTAGCTGTGTCTATTCCCTTGATCCTTGCCACAGCCCTGTAATGTGGGCAGGGTGCGTATGCTTCCTGTACCCCATGCTTAGAGGAGAAAAATAAGTCTCAGAGAGGTTATGTAACTTGCCCAAGGTCACACAGCTTGGAGGTGGTTGAGCAGGGTCACAGATCTAGGACTGGATTTAATGAATTAATACACAACTGTGTGACTGTGCCAGTTTGCCTCTCCATTGAACTAGATATAATCATCATCATCACCATCCCATTTTATAAGTGAGGAAACTGAACTCTAAGCTGCTTACTAAGTTTTTAGCTTCAAGTCACAGAGTAACCTTGAAGCCCAGCAAGGGACTTGAACCTGGGTCCCTCTGACTCCCAAACCAGCTCTTTGCCCTGGTCAATAGAGCCCCCCTAGCCCTGGAGTACTGGGATCAGCAGAAAAGAACTCTGGTCAGTGTGGTCATGAGCTGCTCTTTCCTGAGGTACAATTGGGAGTCGGGGTTGGGGGAGCAGCTACCTGACTAGCTCCAGGTGGTGAGAAAATTGCCTTAGTTTTGGCCGTTGCCAATATTTATTTTCACTGTACCCCCAGCTGATAGCGCAGGCACAGTCATCACTCACAGCCCTGTACTTTGAGACCCTGGCTTCGCCAACATTTCGAAACGACTGCAAACAGCCTAAACGTGGAGGAGGCGTCCTGTCCACTGACCAAGAGCTGGCTCTCCCGTGTAGCCCCTGCCTGGCTCCTCGGGGACTAGTTTCCCACGCCAGTAACTCAGATGCCACCATTTGGGACTCCCTGGGAAAGCACCAGAGGCCCTCAGGCCAGGCTTCTCTGTAAGCCAAGCTTTACCCACCAGGAGGTGGGCCCCTCAGTGCTGACCTGGCCTCAAAGAAAAGGCCAAGGTTTTACCCTGCACCCCAGCTCTCCAAATCCCTGCCTGCTGCCCAGGAGGCCAGCGGCAGGCCTTGGAAGGGCCATACGCAAGGCAGCAAGGGGTGGCCAGCAGCCGGGCTGACCTAGCCACCTCCTACCCCTCTGAGCTCAGGTAGCGCCCCAGTCAGTCCAGCCAGACATGATTAAATGGTTGGCTAGGTGCAGGGGTGGGAGACCCTGGGGGAAGAAGGGCACAGGGCCAACCCCCCGAGGCAGCCCCAAGATACTCTTTGGTCTGTCAATCATTAACAGAAGTCACCTCAACGGCAAGCAAAGAAGGAGAAAGTCCAAGAGGATAGCCTGCCCCCTCCCCCCGGCTCCCTCCTCCAAATGTGCCAATCCAGGACTTCGTGGGACATGAGATCACAGCACTCGATGGAGGGGGTGTATGTGGAGTCATCTAATCTAACTGGTTGCCCCTCATGCTCCTGCCGAGTCTCCACGAAAGGCCAAGAGGGACAGGAATTAACACTGGTTGATCTGCAGTCACTGTGTGCCAGAGACTGGGCCAAACACTTTCCATGTGCTGACCTAGACACTGTGGCACAGCGGGGAAATGCAATGATGGAGCTAGCCTGCCTGGGTTCAAAGCCTGACACTGACCTCTGTGTGACAAATCAATGAACTTCTCTGCACCCCAGTTTCTCAGTATGTAAAATGGGGACAGTGGAGAACTCCCTCCGTGAGGTCATTATGATCATCGGATGGGTTAGTAATACACATGACGTTCCTAGAAGACTACCTGACACTTATGAAAAGCTGTCATTACCAATGGCTCGCTCGATCCTCACAGTAGCCCCTTGAGAGGCAGCTGAAAAGTCCCAGTTTGAGTCATTTACCCAAGGCACAAGCTCATATAGTGGGAGCTGGGGTTTGAACCCTGGTCCAAAAGCTCCATCCAGCACCCCTTCTTCCTTTGTGCCGTGGATCCTTACCCCTGCCATGATCCACTCTGCCCATCTTATGTCTGCCCCCCACTCTCTGTTGGACCTTAAAGGTCCTCTTTTCACTAGAGTTCCACTGAGGCTGAGCAGACCCCATCCTTCCTCCTGCCAACGAGGCTTCTGGGCCAGGAAAGGCAGGTCATTGCTCAGTGGCCAAAACAGCTGATTTCTGTGAACTGCTCCAAGGGAAGATCTTCAGCCCACAACCAGACTGTGGGTTTCAGGGCCAGCAGCCACAGAGGCCCTGCCTACCCAAGGCAGACCTCCTGCCGAGATGCCTCAGGGAGGGGCTGGGGGGGAGGCCTCATGCCCCAGGACTCTGGCTGACAAAGCAAGGCCTTACCTTTCCTGCCCTACTTCCCTTCGGAGACTTTACCTTCTGCTCCCTCTGTGTGTTTCCTATCCTCCCGCGCTGTGAGGGAGCTCAGAGATGAGGTTCCCTGCCAGCTCTGGACTCACACCTCCCTGGCCTGCCTGCCAGCCCAGAGCACAGACTGCTGCTGAGGCCCCTTCATCTTCTAGTGGCCCTGAAAGTGTTCTGCTCTTTCCTTTCTCGAGTAGCTTTGGGCCCATCTCCTCTACCTTTAAGGTCCAGATGATACAAAATCAGGCTGTTATGGCCACCACACTTGGGCCTAGGTGGGCTAAATCCCAGCCTGCGTGACTTGCCCAAGTGACACTTAGGTCCTGGAGCTTCTCCAGGTGGTGAGGAGCCTCCCTGTGCCTTTGCAGCCAACCCTCACCCTGCAGGACCTCCTGGAGTCAACGTCTCTGTTTTCTAAATCAAGGAACTGACAAAGAGGAAATTTCGGGCTGGCTGGAAGGTATGCTCAGATCTCTGGGAACCTAACCAGTGTCACCAAGAGCGGGGAGCTAGAAAGATGTCTGCCACATGCTCATGTGCACCTGCAGAGAAAGATCTCAAGGTGAATGATTAAATGTCTTCTTTGCTTTTAGTCAGAGAGAATGATCACATGCCACCACCACCACCCACCCCAAACACACAAAGTCATTGCCTCCTTAAGGGACAAAAGGCCTAGCTTACTCCAGTCCTAGGAAGGGCTGCTTTCCCTCTTCCTACCACCAGGCCTTGCCCTGGAACAGATAATAGTCCCTATTTTTCTACCTCACACCCCTGGTCCCCAGTAGATACCTGCTGGTCAGGGAAGAATAATCCAGAGGGTACAGGGAGGTCTTCCCAGTCTCAGGGACAGCCCTGGCCTGGCCAATGTCTGCAGCAGATCTAAATACCTTTGAGAGAGGCCTGGTGGAATCAGAATGGAAATTCAGCTTACCTCCCAAAACTTACTGGACATAAGGAACCAAAGATGACTGAGCCTCAAATAGCAACATAGCTGCCTTCTCAAAAAGAAATGCCCCCAAGGACCAGATTTTTAGAAAGATCCAACCCGCCTCCGGCAGGTAAAACATCACCTCTAAGTGGTCATCTGGCCTTGGCTGGGGCCCGCCATTTCTAAGATGATAATCTACCTATCTTGCATGGCACCAGAGGTGCAACCAGGACTAAGGTGGTAGGAACTATTGGCGACTGGCTACGTTCCATTGGCCAGTGTTAACACCCGCTGCTCCTTAACAGCCCTCCCAACACAGACACACACATCAAATCTAAGTGGAACCCACTCAATCCCCAGTCCCTCGTGACTGAGCTCCTCACCACCCTAGATGTCCCCCTCCAAGCATGCAATGCTTCCTTATACCCACCGCAGGTAGGTGTTTAGAGGTTAATTTCCTGGGGGAAAAAATGAGCCCAAAGCGCCCAAGGGACTCACTCAAATCCAGGCTTGTTAGTGTACCATTGCTATGTCCCCCTTCACCATTTCAGCACCCCAAACATCACCCAAAGGATAGGCAGACTGGGCAGGGAAGACTGGAAGCCCCTGAGCCTTGGCTCCCAGGGAGGACTTCTGAGGCTACGCAGGTGTGGGCAAGCCTGACTCAGTCAACAACTGACACACTGGGCAGTCTTCTCAGAAGGAGCAAGTGCAGGGTCCTTTGCAGAAAACCTACGCCCCATCCCCTCTAAGCTCAGCAAACTCCCAGCATCAACAACCGGAGCTATAGGTTTAGCTGTGAGGATGAGGGGAAACCAACCACTGTCCCCTCCCCTCCCCAGGACCCTCGAGGTATGTGACAGGCCAAGTCAAACCACAAACCAAGTAAAACCAGCTCCACCATCAATGTTTCTTGAAAAAACGGGGTTTATTGATTTTTTAAACTGCAAATAGTCGTTACAAAAAGTTTTTTTCTTTTAAATAAATTCACACAAAGAAAGAGAAATAGAAAGCGACGGTAGTGACCAGCAAGAGGAATAATAATTACATTCATCTTATGTGTGTGTGCCAGTTCTGTTTACATTAACATTGGAAAACTCCAAACCTGGAATCCAGAACCTCAAATCTGCGAGTGGAATGTCTTGAGATGGGCACGTGGAAGTCAAAGGGTTTTCTCTCTTTTTTTTTTTTTCCCTTTTAGAAGCTATACATAGAAAGTTGTTTTCCTTCTGTACTGTCACAGAACTTTTACATACATTCTCAGTCCTAGTTGTAAAAGGCCTAAAGAGGAAGAAACTCAATTTGCAGTCCAACACAAAGGGGGGAATTTCTAAAATAAATAATCCAACAGTTTTTTGCATTTTTTTAAATTAATTTTTCATTTTTTTAAAATAAAATAACCAAAAAAAGTGTAAAGTTACAAAAATGTCGTTGAAGAATAATATATTAAAACTGTGGAAAAAAAGGAAAGACACGTCACAAAATTTTAAGATTAATATGAAGATCATAATTTAACATAAAAGAATATATTCTATGGATTTGTCATCCCGATAAATATGAACAAAATTAACAAAAAAAGCATAGTTTGGCAATAAATACGTTTTGATAAGTTAAATAAGCTTTTTTATATTGATGTGCAGTGACAAGCAAAATTTTTGCTCTCCAATTTCTGAAAGTTATATGAAGTTTAAAACCAAGGGAAAAAAGCATGGCGTGAGTGCTCTAAGGATAGACCTACGGTATTCTAGAGCAAAAACCATTAAAGCTACTTCTACAGGAAATCGTTTTACACAGATATTGTATGTGGAATGAATACCATTAACTGCTCACCCCTTACATTTTTTTTTTTAGCTTTTCTCTCATTTTTTTTGTTGTTATTTTTGTTTTAAGATGTCACATATGAACTGGGGAACTTTAGCACCAAAATCAAGTCTCTCATAGTCCATCTAGCGTCCCCTTCCTCCCCACTTAAAAAAAGAAAAAATTAAATCACAAAGTCCCACTTAAGTCAAAATCTTCGTCCACTTTTTCAGCCTGCCTTCCTGCAGACCTCCACAAACCCAGGCAAGATTAGTCAACAGGGGTTCAGGTTGGGAAGAAAAAGGTTTTGAATGTCAGGACAGGTTTCCCCAAAAATCCAAGTCTGGCAACAACTCTGGGGGTGGGGGTGATATTGGGAAGAGAGGGGAGGAGGAAGTGTGTGGGAGACTGAAACAGGGAAGGTGCACTTGTGTCGCCAGTGGAGGGAGCTGCTGGTTCTGGGCCTCCCCCTCCCCCTCCCCCTCCCCATGGGCAGAGGCTCCGGGAGGCCCACGGGTGCCCTCTGGCGCTGAAGAGGTAATGTAGTCACAGTGACAAAGTTAGATTACAAGGCACTAAGTTGCTTCTGTAAACTGTTACTGCTTTTTCTTTTGTGATTTGGCACTTAAGGCTTAAGCCAGAAAAAAGGCATCTACTGACAAATATGGGACTTGTCTGTTATGCATGGTAAGTGGGCTATAAAATCCAGGGAGGGGGTTTCAAGCCAGAAGAAGCTACTGACAAATTGACTTGTCCTTATGTTAGGTGGGGTAAGGGGAGAGGGAGAAGGAACATTCCAAGGTTCTAGGGGAAAGGGGTTGAGCTTAACCTTGTTAATGTATGGGTTGTAAGGATGGGTAGGGAGGTAAGGGTCTGGGATGTGGCTGCGGGTTTGGGGGGTTGGGGGTGGAGTAGGCAGGGGGTCCCTCCCTATCCTGGTTTAGTCATCTGAGATGGAAAGTCTGCTGAAAATGGGCAGGCGTCTTGAGTTGTCCAAGGTGGGGGAGTCTGAGCCACTGTGGCTGCTGCTGGAGCTGCTCAGGTAGCCCTCCTGGTCCGAGAGAGAATCCTGAGGGCTGGGGGGAGAGTCAAACATATGAGGGGACTCGGACATGGGCCGGAAGAGGAAGGTGGTCGGGGAGCCACCCCCGGGCAGCCCCATGCTAGGGGCAAAGAGGCTCGCCAGCTCCTGGCTGGAGAAGGCAAAGGGGTTATTGGTGCCATCGGGCAGGGTAGGTGAGCCCAGGAGGTCATCAGCGCTCAGGATGGGGGGTGGGGTGATGGAGGTGGGGCTGTCCAGCAGCCCGGTGGCAGCGGTGGTGGCAGCGGCACTAGGAAACCCAGCAAAGCTAAAGCTATGCTGGAGGCGGGGACGGTCAACGGAGAGGTCCCGGGCCCCGGCCAGGGCACGGCGCTCTTCGGCATTGTGGATGAAGTGGCAGCGGGGCCCGTAGGGGCAAAAGCCGATGGTGTGGAAGGTGCGGCACAGCTCCGTCTTGTACTTGGGGTGGCGGGTCAGGCTGCGGAGCTCGTGGATGCCGTGTGCGAACTGGCACTTGTCCCCGTACTTACAGGCGCCATTTTCCTCGAAGGGGCGGCACAGCTCGGTCTTATAGCGGCTGGAATTGACCTGGCCGCTTCCGGGCTGCTTCTGGGTGGGCAGCAGCCGCTCGCCCCCTTCTGAGAAAGAGCGGTCTCGGAAGCGGTTGTCCCGAGAGCTCAGAGCTGGGGCTGGCTCACCCTTGAGGCTGCTGAGGAGCTGGTTCTGGTGGAACTTGGAGCTGGGCAGGGTGACCGAGTGCCTCCGAGGGAAGCCCCCCCCAGCAGGGGTGCCCACTGCCTTCCTGTCCAGCAGGCAGCCCCCTGCACTGGGAGTACTGTAGTTGAGCATCTTGTTACCCTGGAAGGAAGAGAGAGAAGAGAAAGGATGGTTAGTAATGGTGACATTCACTAGGATGTCGCACTACAGGCAGTCCCTTCCACAATCTCTCCACCCCTGCCCTAGCAAGCCCCCTTCCCTCTCTTGCTCCCATAGACCATCCACCTGGGTTTATTTTGGCCCCCTGCATAAGAAACCACAAAATTTTGGCCTGTGTGACAAATTATTTTATGTATGGACCCTGCTCAATGCTGATTCCCCCCCATATCCTCTGTCCCAAAGTTACCACTTTTATCTATAAAATGCAACTTCTTCACCACCCAAATAGATTCTTCAACTCAAAATATCTCCCACAATGCAGACTTCTCTAAATTCCCCTCCCCTAACGAAAACGGATAGGCATCAGAGAGGAGACTAAATATCATGAGCTAGGTTAGGTCCCTTTCTAATCAGTCCTGCTTAATTGATACGCCCCTCCCCCACAACCTGGCCTAAGACTCCCAACTTCCTCCTTCAGAAGTGTTCCCTTCTGGCAACAGGTTTATTGACTGCCTTTGCCTTTTCTTGAGAGGTAAGGAGGGAAGACGTGGGGGCCTAGTCTGTGGTTGGGGGAGAGAGGGATGGGATTCACGAAAATAAAACTCACTCCCCCATGTTCATGGAAGAGGTACCTTCCACAGTGATCTCTCCCACCATACCCCACCTACTCCTACCCAACCTCCCTTCACTGAGAAGATGCCTTTGCAATTAGGCTTCTGGCTGCAAGAGCGGACTGGGATAAGAGCACCAGTGTTTAATCTTTAATGCAATGCTGCAGACGGGAAGGAAAAGGAAAGCACCAAATCCCCCCACCTACCTCCCAGTCAGCGGCAGATTGGGGGGCAGGGATGTGGGACAGAGCCACCACAGGCACGTTTCTATTCCAATGGGACCCTGTTCACCTGTGGAAAGTATAGCCAAGATTTGGAAAGGGGGGGAGGACCTGGGAGTTGGCTCCCAGCCCATGTGAGTGTCATTGTGCAGATTCTAAAGTTGGTCCCTTAGGATGGGCGGGGTGGGGATCGGGAATCTGTAACTGCAACCACCCCACCGAGAGGATTACAGGAACCCAGTAGAGAGCTGGTTTCCAACAATGAGGTTCATTTAAAAAGTCCTGCAGGGGGAGGGGGCGAAAGAAAGAGAAATAGATCAAAGAGCAAGAGCGGGGAAGAGAAGGAAGAAGTGCTGGGGAGCTCCCGCAGCTGTGCTGCAAGTGGAGTTTGGGAAAGCGCGCAGGGAGGGAAGGAAGCTGAAAATTCAAACTTTTTTGATGTTGCTCTTCAGCTCCTGAGCGTCCCTGCACCCCAACCCTGCAGCCCTGGGGCGCTGGCAGCTGCGCCAACAGGAGCAGCAAGCTGGGAAAAGAGAGCAACATGACCCGACGTGTTTAAGGCAAAACACTTCGGCAATTAAAAGCAGCCCAGCAGCTTCACCCTTTCAAATTGGGGTGAGGGCGTTGGAAAAAAATTTAACAATATCCAAAGGCTTTTGCTATGTACATTTAAATTGCACTGCTGGAACATTACAGGTTTAAAACTTGCTTCTTCCAACACTGGCTGGCAAACTACATGTTTTAAGGAGGCCTCAGTAAATCCTTACTTGCGGGACCCTTGAGTTCAGGCCAACATTTTGTCACCACCGCCCCCCCCAATCGACGAGTTGAGGTGCTCTGCAACACAGGTAAGCGGGTCAACCCGAAGCCCACTTTCTCCCAAAGTTTGCAGCATGGTCGGCTATCGGGGGAAGAAACTCAGCCAAGCTGGAGCAGACGCAAACCCCACTGCAAACTCGCTCCGCAACACCTTTTTTTGAATTACAACTTGGCCTTTTTCTTCCTTGCAGATACCCAGCTCCTCCAAAGCAGGGGAAGGAATCTCACAGCAAAACATCGTCGCGAAACCCACTTCACGAGGGATCCCGGACCCCAACCCCACAGGCCTGCAATATTGCTGGACAGAGTTGAACCCCTCCCGGCGTCGCCGAGACCCAGAGCGCACACCGGGAAACCGAGCAGACCAACGAACCCCGGCTCAGGCAGCACGTTCTGTACTAAAGAATCACCCAAAACTTGCCCTAACCGGGCCCCTCCTCCGCAGCCCCCGGGCAGCCTTGCCACGCAAACTTTGTTCCCCAAAACTCTGATCTCCAGATTCACATGTAATCCCCGCCAGGAACTGCTGAAACTCAAAGGGTGGGAAGGACAGGGCCAAATTCCTTCAAACTAGGGGGGAAGTGCAGGCGGAGAAAAGAACCATCTCCTTTTACCCTCTTCTTTCCAACACCCAAACTTTTGGGGGTTCCTTTTTAAGGCAAAAGAAAAAGACTTTTTTAAAAAGCAAACGCTCCGTCCTTCTTTACCTTGCATAAAACTTCGCTCAAGTCGAAGATGGTGGCAGACACGAGAGTGGTGGTCATCCTGGGCGCTCGCACGGGGCAGA
Source organism: Avahi laniger (assembly GCA_963575035.1). Lineage (NCBI taxonomy): Eukaryota > Metazoa > Chordata > Mammalia > Primates > Indriidae > Avahi > Avahi laniger. The sequence continues at coordinate 44,132 of CAUYSK010091958.1, forward strand.
GGCGAGTATCTGGTGTGTCGCGAAGGTCCCGGTGCGGGGAAGGCGCAGCCTCCGGCTCTCGGGTTTGGAGTCCCACACGCCAGCTCCCGGCGCCCCTCGCCTTTCTGACTCTCGGGCTGTGGCGCGGAAAGCCCAATTTATAAAGTTTCAGAGTGGCCGGGGAGGAGGAGCTTTAAACTTATTTAAATGAGGAAGAGGAGGGAAAAAAGTTGATTGACACTGAGGTTGAATCAGCCATGCGGTCAAGCTAAGGGGGGGTGGGAGGTAGAAACTTTCAAAAGGAAGAAGGGGGAGGGGAGACGAGGAAAGAAGGCGGAAAAAAAAAACCCCGCTCGGAGCCTCGCACAACTTTTTTTTCTTAAAGAGGAAAAGTTTCGAGTCCGCTGGCTTCGCTCCCCGGAGCTTCAGGCGCCCCTGTGGGGCCGCGCGCGGCGCAGAGGGGGAGGTGCGCGCCCCCCCCTTTTGTCAACCTCGGAGCGCGGCTCTGTGACATCACTCATTCCACCCCCTTCGGGGTTCTTGTTGTTGTGTTGTTTTTTTGTCGGGCAGGAAGGCGGGCTCGACTTTCTCTTTTTGCCAGCGGGAGCCGAAGCCCGTCCTTAGCGCCCAGGCTGCGGTTTCCATCTTGAGCTGGTCTCCCTTGAAACTTCTCCAAGTGCCCGCACTGCTTACCTTTTCCCGACTTCCGCATCGACTCCCCTCCGCAAACCCGGCAGGGCGAAGAGACTGAAAATTTGGGACGCACAAAACGTCTAAGTCTAGGGTTTTAAATTTTGGGGGTTTTTTTTTGTTTTTTTTTTTCAGCGGGGCTGGAATGGGGTGGACTGGGGAAACTTTTTCCCCAGGAGGACCCGGCCTGGCGGGGGCGAGCGCTGCACGATTTAGCGCGCCGCACGCGTCTACACTCGCGCTTGCTTTGCAGCCGCAGCACTCCGAGTGTGGGCGGGAAGGGGGAGGCATCGCGGAAAAAGACCACAGCCCGGGCCGTCTGTTTTAACAGGCCTAGGCATGGCGGCGTTTCTTAAACCCATCCAGTATTTAAACTTTTTACTAAAGAAAACCCCGAATCCTTCACGAACGTCCCTTCCTCTACCTCCCTTCCCCAAAAAACACACCAAGCAACGCATGACTTTCCACTCGCGCTCTTATGGGCCGCGCCGCAACCTTCCCCCTCTTCCCCGCCACACACACCTTCAGACGCTAGAACAATGAAAAAAGTTACTTTGTTAAGAACGAAGGTGGAGGGAGGTGACACTTTTAACTTATTGTTGCTTCTCCCCGGCCCCCACGGGAACGGAACATATGGCTTGTCAGGCTGCTCTGGGCGGGAGGGAACATGGGGTCCACGAAACAGAAAGGCCCTCAATCCAGCATTACTCTTAAAAACGGTAAAACATGCATTTATGTACTGTTAGGTTTGGATGTCCCCTGCCCACCCAGATAAAAAGTTGCTAACGTGTTTCCCACCGGCTCCTTGCGCCTTCGCCTGGGTGCTGGAGTGAAGACCCAGGCGGAAATTGTGCGGTTGTGTTTCTTTCCTATTTCCACGCGGGCCCCGCCGCCCCGTCAGCCTTGCACGTCCCTTCTCGGCACTCGAGGCCGCCGGATCTATTATGAAACCCGGTGCGCCGAGTGGCTAAGAGGGAGTTCCATTGCGATGTAATTAGGTCACCCCATTATGAGCACGTTTCTTAGGAGAGGACTGGGCGGGCCGAGGAGACCGCTCGAGTCGCACTCTCATTCCCCCCCACCCCCATTTTTATTGCATTTCTTATTTATTCGTCAACTTCCGGGCAAACGCAGGGAAACCTTCCAAATCACAACAGTTAGAAGAACCGGTTGTTTTTCAACTTTGCGAAACACAACTTTTGCTGCAGCCACGAAGCTACGTGATACCCAAGCAGGGTCTGCTTTTATTTTTCCTTTCTGACTTAAATCGATGGCCCCCATTTTAACCCGGCTGCTGCCCCCTTGCTTTTTCTTCTGCTGTCCAGCCGCCTGTGGCTTCCCTCCCCCTGCTCCCATTTTTTCAGCTTTACTTGAAATCTGGCAAGCGCCAGAAAGGGAAATAACTTCCATCCACCTTAATTTAAATCATTCAAGTAGAGGTTTCTTTCTTAAAGGGATGTTTGCTCGTTCCTTTCCCCAGCTCCAATGGGGGTCGGCGGGGGGCGGTTTCGTGCAGTTTCTGGGTGATGAAGTAATGAGTTCCAGATTTCAGGACAGAGCCGGGTGTGCGTTAAAACCACAAGGTTAGTCTCAGTTCTGATGTGAAGCTATTTCGGTTTTTTTATTCCGCCCCCCCGTGTCCCCCCCCCCCAAAGAGGCCGGCTGCTCTTTAACTCCCAAGAGTTCGAGAAGCTCAGCTGGGGAGGATCGGAGCGGGGGTGGAGAAGCAAAGGGGGGAAGGGGAGCGGGAGCGGGCGGGGCCCCCTTCCCGGTCCGGGGCCCGTCCCCGCGCGGCACCGGCTGTCCCCCGGCTCCGGGCGGTGCCTCTTGCCCCGCAAAGCTGCGGGAACGGCCAGGAGCACCATTACGCGGCCTCGGAGTCCCAGGCTGGCTAAAAAGTGTTGTTTTTTTTTTTTTCCCCCGAGCCCAAACAGAAAGCCGATTCCTCGAATTTCCTCCGCTTTCCCAACTCCCGGCTGGCCCTCCCCTGCCCTCCTCCCCGGGGGCGCGGGCTGCGCGAGGCGGCGGCCGGCCTGGCCCGCTCGCTCCCGAGTTGTTTACCGGCCCCGCCGACCGACCGAGTTTGTTCCAGCGCCCAAAGCCTGTCTCTATAATTAAACTCTTTTTTTAATTGTCGGGTTGAAACGTCATTTCGGGGACTTTCCAAGGGCGAGGGCGCGGAGGGGAGGGAGAGAGCTCCTTAACCCTTCGCTGACCCGGCGCGGACGCTGCGGCGGGCGGGTGGGGTGAGGGTCTGAGGTTCGGAGCCGGTCCGCCCCCGCCCAGACGTGCCCCGCAGGTGGCCGGTGCTGGCGGGCAAACAGTGAACCCCCACCCGGGCAGGCAGGCCGACAGGAGGCGTCGCGGCCCTTCCCCGCCGCCTTCGCTCTGCAGTGCGCCCTCCAGTCCTCACCGCGCCGTGCCCAGCGGGGCCGCCCCGTCACCTGCACTGCGGCTTCCGACCCGGCGGCTGTGGGCCGGTTCCTCAGGCCGGGGCCCGACTTCCGGGCCCTCCCCATTCACTGGGAGCGAGCTTGGGGGTGGGGGGAGGTGTTTAATTTTGTGAAAGGGGAAAAGTGAAAGTCCTCGGAAGGAAGGAGGCGCGGCAGATATACATATTCATCGGCTAGTCTGGACCCTGGGCGCACGTCGCAGCAGGTGAGAGTGTGAAGCGCTGGGCCGCGCACCCCCGGACGGCCTGGCTCTGTCACCGGTGCCTTCTCAGGCACCCGCTCCCCAGAGTCCTGCGGTGTTGCACTTCCGGGGAGGCTTCAGGTCATTTGCAAAATCCCCCAAATTCTTCAGATTGTGCCCTGCCCCTCCCCCAAAATCTGCTACTTGACACCTTGGCACAGCCTCCGGGCTCCTGGGTTAGAGAGAGAGGGAGGTCGGGCGGAGTCAGCTATTAGGGTTACCTGTAGTGTTTGTGGAATGCAGATTCCTCGGCTTGGATCCGGACTCAAGAGAGTCATACATTCTGGGGTGGGGCCGGGGATCTGCATTTTTGGTAAATTTCCTGCTGGTGATTCAACCGCTGAAATTTGAGAATTAATGGCCCAAGACATTGAAGTGGAGGCGGTCCTTGATCCAGATCTTCCATCTGCCATTTTCTAGCTTTGTGACTTTTCAAGTTTTTTTCATCTCTAAAATAGGGATGATGACAGTACTCCTTAAATTTGGCGGGTAAAGTGCCTAGTTTCATGCCTAGCTGAAACCTTCTGTGTGCCTAGTGGTTGTATGTAAACCATTCTTGGGCCCTTATTACACCACAAAACAAATTCGGGGATATTCACTTTGCAGAGGATTATTCAGTACAGACTTCCATTAAATGGTGAACTGACGACTTATAAATTTGATCTGTGTCACTCTCTGCCCCCACAGCTGAAAAATACCTCATCATTGTCACAAGTATTTAAAATGACCAGACTAGATCACCTGGGCCCTGTGGATAGTACATAAAAACCTCTTCTATCAAAGTCCTCAAGCCCCTCAGAATGCTTAGCGGACATTCTCAGCTGCCAGTATAGCCCTGAAACCAAGCAGAGACCTCAGGAGAGGGTAGTTTAGGGTCTACTATAAATGTGGCCCCATATGGTATCTGAAACCTTAGGGAGCAGGCCATTCTCTGGACTAAAGAGAATCCAACCCCTGGTCTAGCATGGCCCTGGGGGGATCTCATCGTCTTGTTCTCTGCCTGAAGTGGGACATCTAAACTCTCATTCTTAGGTCAATTGTTTTAACTGTTTCCCTGCAGAGATGGTCCACAATTCAGTTAAATTCCCAGGCTAGCCCACAGAGCTTCCCCACACCTCTGCCTAGAGCAAACCCTTAGTCCAGCATAATCTGACTCTCTTACTCCATCCCTGACTTTCACTCCCCATCACCACTTCTCCCACCCCCGCCCCAGGAGACCCCCTGTGCTCTATTCAGTTTTAGATGAAAATCAGCCATCTTCCTCCTGCCCCAGGGCCTTTGCACATGCAAACCTTTCTGTGTGACTCAGCTTTCCTTTAGCCCAAGTAAATTCTAAATCATTCTTTAGAACCCAGCTCCATCATCACTTCCTCAGGGAAAACACTTTTTTGCAAACACTCTCGATGCCCAGCCCCCCCCCCCACACACACACACCCAAGACAAAGTATCTGTCTTCACACTTACGCCCTCATGGAATGTTCACTTCCTTCAAAGTAGTTATTTCAGTTTGTGAGTATACATTCATTCCTGTAACTTTTCCACTTCTTAATTTAACATATAGTATTATTTGGTGAATACTTCTATGAATTTTAACATATGAATAGATTCATGTAACCACCACCACAATCAGGAAACAGAGCAATTCCATCACCCTCCAAAAACTCCCTCATACTGTCCCTTTGCAGTCCCACCCTCCCCCATTCCTAATCCCTGGCAACCCCTGATCCATTCTCTCTCTCTGTAATTTTGTCTTTTCCAGAATGTCATGTAAGTGGAATCATATGTACGATTTCACACAGCATAATGCCTTTGAGATTTATCCATGTCGTTGTATATATCAGTAGTTCCTTTTTATTGATAAATAGTATTTCACTGCGTAAGTATACAGTATCTTACCCATTCACCTGTTGTAGGACATTGGATTATTTCTAGAGCTGCCATAAACATTCATGTGCAGGTTTTTATGTGAACGTGAGTTCTCATTTCTCTAGGGTAAGTATTAATAACTAGGAGTGAGATCGCTGGGTCATATGGTAAGCGTAGGTTGAAATTAATTTAAAAATTGCCAAACCATTTTGCAGAGTGGCTATACCATTTTGCATCTCCAGCAGCAATGTATGAGAATTTCCAGTTGCTCCGCATCTTCAACAGTACTTAAAATTATTACTATTTTTTTATTTTAGTCATTCTAATAGGTGTGTAGTGGTATCTCACTGTGGTTTTAATTTGCATTTCTCTTGTGTGTGTGGGTGTGTGTGTGTGTGTGTGTGTGTGAGAGAGAGGGTCTCACTCTGTTCCCTGGGCTGGAGTGCAGTGGCGTCACCACAGCTCACTGCAACCTCAGATTCCGGGGTTCAAGTGATCCTCCTGCCTCATCCTCCCAAGTGGCTGGGACTACAGACACATGCCACCATGCCTGGCTGATTTTCCTATTTTTTGTAGAGATGGGTTCTCACTGTGTTGCTCAGGCTGGTCTCGAACTCCTGGCCTCAAGTGATCCTTCTGCCTTGGCCTCCCAAAGTGCTAGGATTACAGGTATGAGGCACTGTGCCCCCAGCCAATTTGCATTTCTTTAATGGCTAATGATGTTGAACACTTTTTCATTTGCTTATTTGCCATCTGTATATCCTCTTTGGTGAAGTATCTGTTCAAGCCTTTTGCTTATTTTTTAGTTGGGTCATTTATTTTCTTACTGTTGAAAATTTGAGAGTTCTTTATATATCCAGGATACACTTCCCCTGTTGGATATGTGATTTGCAAATATTTTCTCAAGTCTGTAGCTTATCTTTTCATTCTTGGAACAAGGTATCTTTCACAGAGCAAAAGTTTTTCATTTTAATGAAGTCTAATTCATCAGTTTTATCTTTTGTGGATCAAGCTTTTGGTGTCACAGCTAAAGACTCTTAGCTTAACCCCAGGTCATTAAGATTTTCTGTTTTCTTCTAAAAGTTTTATATATTTTGATGGTCTGTTGTGAGGTGCATAAATGTTTATAATTGTTCTATCTGCTTGCTATATTGAGCATTTTATAATATATAATGTTCTTCCTCATCTCTTGTAGACTTTTTTGGTTTAAAGTCTATTTTGTCTGATATTAGTATAGCCATCCCTGCTCTCTTTTGGCTACTGTCTGCATGGAATATCTTTTTCTCTCCTTTCACTTTCAATTTATTTGTATCTTTGGCTCTAAGGTGAGTCTTTTCTAGAAAGCATATGGTTGGATCAGGTTTTTTTTTTAATCCATTCTGCCAATATCTATCTTTTGATTGAAACATTGAATCCATTTACATTTAAAGTAATTACTGATGAGAAGGGACTTAATTCTGTCATTTTGCTAATAGTGCAGTCCCTCATTTTCTGCACTATTACCTTCTTTTGTGTTTAGTTGATTTTTTATAGTGAAATATTGAAGTTCCTTTCTCAATTTCTTTTGTGTATATTCTGTAGTTACAGTAGACATTCCTTATCTGCAATGGATATGTTCCAAGACCCCAGTAGATGCCTGAAACCATGGATAGTACTAAGCCCTATATAGACCACGCACAAATTTCTTTTTCCTTCTTCTTCACAATGTCACAGATAGAAGATTACTTCTTATTATAGATCTTAGCACCATCAGCATACAATTGGTTTTTTTCTTATTGAGAACTTTCACCTTTTCACTTAAAGGAAGCACTTTACTGTTTTACTTTGGCATATCCACCTTGCCAGCATTACTACTCCTGCACTTTGGGGCCATTATTAAATAAAATAAGGGTGACTTGTACACAACAGTCAATTGGATAACCAAGATGACTATTAAGTGACTAACAGGCAGGTAGCATATACAGTACAGATACACTGGACAAAGGGATGATTCATGCCCCAGGAGGGATGAAGCAGGACAGCACAAGATTTCAGCACATCGCTTAGAATGGCACACAATTTAAAACTTTTGAATTGTTTATTTCTGGAATTTTCCATTTAATATTTTTGAACTACAGTTGACTGTGGGTAACTAAAACCACAGAAAGCAAAACCATAGATAAGGGGGGACTACTGTATTTTCTTTGTGGTTACCATGGGGATTACATTTAACATCCTAAAGTTATAACACTCTAATTAAAATTCATCCCAGCTGAACTTCAAAAACATACAAAAATTCGGCTCCTTTAAGCTCCATCCCCAGCCCTTTTGATTGTTGATGTCACATAATTACATCTTTATACATGTGTTCCCAAAAACATAAACTAGAAATTCTTTTAAATGTGTTAGTCTCTTAAATTATGTAGAAAACAAAATGTAGAGTTACAAACCAAAGTTACAGTAATTAGCTTTTAGACTAATAATTGTTTTTTTAATTAGTCTCTTAAATCATGTAGAAAACAAAAAGTGGAGATACAAACTGTTGTTATAATAATACTAGTTTTTATTAAGCTCTTCGTTTCTACATGTGGCTTCAGTTTGTGTAGTGTCTTTCATATCACTTTGCAGGTCACTCTTGAGCATTTCTTACAGGACAAGTCCAGTGGTAATGAATTCCCTCAGCTTTTGTTTATTTGAGAAAGTCTCAATTTCTTCATCACTTTTGAGGGACAGTTTTGTTGGATATGGGATTCTTGTTTCACAGGTTTTTTTCTTTTAACACTTTGAATATATTGGCCTCCAGCCTCTCGTCTCCAAAGTTTCTGATGAGAAATCTGCTGATAATCTCATTAAGGATCCCTTTTATGTGAGTCACTTCTTTCTTGCGGCTTTGAAGATTCTCTTTTTTGGCTTATAATGTGTCCTGGTGTGGGCTTCTTTGATTCATCTTACTTGGAGTTTGTTGAGCTTCTCAGATGTTTATAGTCATGTCTTTCATCAATTTGAGAAGCTTTCAGCCATTATTTCTTCAAATGTTCTCTCTTCTCCTTTCTCTTTTTCTTCTCCTTCTGAGATTCCCAGAATCTGTATGTTGGTCATCTTGAGGGTGTCCCACAGGTCCCTTAGGCTCTATACCCTCCAATCTTTTTCCTTTCTGTTCCTTAGACTTGATAATTTCCATTCCCTTATTTTTTTTTCTTTTTGAGACAGAGTCTTGCTCTGTTGCCTGGGCTAGAGTGCTGTGGCGTCAGCCTAGTTCACAGCAACCTCAAACTCCTGGGCTCAAGCAATCCTCCTGCCTTAGCCTCCCAAGTAAAGCTGGGACTACAGGCATGCGCCACCATGCCGGCTAATTTTTTTCTGTATATTTTTAGTTGTCTGGCTAATTTCTTTCTATTTTTTAGAAATAGGGGTCTCGCTCTTGCTCAAATTGGTCTCGAACTCCTGACCTCGAACGATCCTCCTGCCTCAGCCTCCCAGAGTGCTAGGATTACGGGTGTGAGCCACCGCGCCGGGCCCCCATTCTCCTGTCTTAAAGTTTGCTGATTCTTTTTTCTGCCTGCTCAAAACTGCTTTTGAATCCTTCTAGTGAATTTTTCATTTCAGTTATTGTACTTTTGAGCTCCAGAATTTCTTTTTGGTTTCTTTTTAGGTTTTCCATCTCTTTATTTTTATTCCCATTTTGTTTATACATCTCTTTCTTGACTATCTCCATATTTTCCTTTAGATCTTTGAGCATCTTTAAGACAGTTGCTTTAAAGTCTTTGTCTAGTAGATCTGCCACCATTTCTTCTTCAAGAACAGTTTCTTTGATTTATTTTTTGAATGGATCATGCTTTCCCGTTTCTTTGTATGTATTGTGATTTTGTTGTTGAAAATTGGACATTTCAGTCTAATAATGTGGTAATTCTGGAAATCAGATTTTCCCCTTTCACCAGGGTTTACTAGTTATTGTGTTTGTTTTTTAAAATTAATGTTGTAGGCTGTCTCTGTGCCAAGGATCAGCCTAAGATGTAAACTTAAGGTCTTCTGAGGTCTTTTCTGAGCCTGTGCCTTTCCCTGGGCATGTGCGGGCACTTTCTACTTTCTTTGTATGTACAATGTTTTTTGAATGTCCTAATCTTTAATGTCTGGCTCCCAAGAGAGCAATAAGAGAGAAATAAAGAAGGAATTTTTTTAAAGGGCTCCAGCCCTTTAAATTCCCTAGAAGTCACTTCAGTGGAGGGGTAGGGGTTTGCAACCTTGGCGGTAGGTACAGTAACAATGGCTACCTGCATCATTGTCTCCACCTCTGTGATCCAAAACAGCAATCAGCAATCAGAGCACAGATCCCTGATATTTGGAGGTTATGATCCTTTTTGCCCACCCTGGCTCCTGCAAGCTGTGTGCAAGCTGCTTCAGGAACATGTACACAGTAGCCCGCATAGGGCTGGGGGTGAAGGATGAGTAGCTGCTACTGTGCTAAGAGATGAAATTGACCAAAATTAACCAAGTTTACTGTCT
>CAUYSK010091959.1:0-13680 GCA_963575035.1 Avahi laniger
TTAATGGGTGCCCTGTCCAACAAAAAAAAAAAAAATTTTGGAATTTCATTCCAAATTTACTGCAATGGTTACCATCCCCCCCCCCCCCCCGATTTCACTCACAGCAAAGTCAAGGTCTAAACCACGACCTACTCAGTCTAGCTCTTAGTTTCTTCTCTCACCATCATCTGCTACTTCTCTTCCTTTCTCTGTTCTGACCCCATGGGCCTCCTGGCTGTTCATTGAACATGCCAGAAAGGGTTTCCCTTAGGATGATGGCACGAGCTGTTCCCTCTGCCTGGAATGTTCTTCCCCCAAATAAATACATGACTTTCAAGGGTTATTTAAGAACATACAAGTACAAATGTTTTATTATCTATAAGGTACCAAATAAATATGTTTCTTTACTATTATTACCAACAAATACATGTCGGCAGATATCTTTTTCTCATTGCCTTAGAATGAATTTGATTTACCTATACATTACAATCTTGCAAAAACAGTACAAGTAATACACAACTTTAGTTATAACACTGGTGAAATCATAATCTCTGGAACACTAATCCTTTAGGTATGTACCATTACTCTCAGTAAGATAATAGTTGCCATTTGTTTAGTGTTCACTATGAACCAGGCCCTGGATTTAAAATGCATTATCTGATTTAATCCTCACCTCAACTCTCTGAGATACAGAATATCTTCGCCAAATTTAACAGATGAGGAAATAGAACCCGTAAAGATTAAATAATGCTCTAAAACCAATAGTCAGTAAATGTGCTGGTATTCAAAGCCAGGACTAAATCCAAAGTCTTATATAGTCCTCTTTATACCACATATCAGAACTAGAAAAACATCACTGGAAATTTATACAGGTTTATCCAATATGTAATGCTCTTGAAAGTACTTGAGCTATTTTGGATGCTGACATAATTTTAAGATGGGAGAAAATGATTTCATGCACTCAATTCAATTGCTACCCTGTTTCCATTTAGTAATCAAGAAAACATGAAAAACTCTTGATATACAGCACAACATACAACAACAAAGTGCCAAAATAAATTAAAAGTGCAATGGGGAAAAGAAAGAAACATCAAGCATGTTTGAGAGAACTATGAAGAGTTCACCTAAGGGTAAGGAGTTCCAGAATGTTATAAATCAAGACACAAAAAGGATCAGATACTTTTTTTTCTGTAACAAATGAGCTCTGATGAATTTGGGCCATGGATGGCAACCGAAGCCTACGGACCATCTAAAGCCACATAGTTCCATGCTGATATGTTTCTAGTTGCCAAGCAAACAAATGGCTACAATGCAGTTCCACATAAGAAGAGCTTTTTCCATTCTTTCCTTTTGCCTGGCATGTGAAAAGACAACAAGTAGCTTTAGAGCCAAATGGGAGATACAAATGTGTAGCAATGCCATCTGTGCTTTTCTATTTCTGGTCAAGAGGCCGATGGAGAGGATACCAACAGATACAGCTGTTAATAGTTACCCTAAATTAGTGTGTGTTAAGACCAAAGAATAGTTGTCATCTGGCTCAAGTGCTGAGCCTCTTTCAGATGAGGGAATGGGGTGTAAGTCTATTGCCTCTTGCTGGGAGACACTGCTGACCAATACCCAATAACAAACACATCCATTCTACTTGTTTTGAGGCTTTTTAGAAATCATTAACTCAAAACATCTTTGTAACTCACACACATCTGCAGACCATAAGATAGCTGAGACATAATATTAATAATTATAATGAAAGAATGATCAAGTTCCGAAAGGGAAGAACACACCTTAAGAGTCTAGACATTATAATGTCCAATCTTGTCTTTTAGAAGGCCAGGGAAAATATACTTTTTTGTTCAGCAAATATACTGAAGACTTTGCTAAATTGTTTTTCATTTAAAAAACTCTAGTGATAGCAAAACATTATAAAATACAAAATAATTGAAATCATGGTTGTTTTCCATTCCCATAGAATACAAATGTTCATAGTGCTAGAGGGAAGAAAAGACCAAATGATGAAAGTGGCCAAGACTTCTTACGTCTCAGTGAGAAAATATTTAACCTCTCTTGGCCATCAGAACCCTAACTGAATGTTTTCCTTCTAAGTCTGCCAAAGGCTATCTTGGAATCTGGGAACAATTGTTTTACAAAGGAAATAAACCATCTTAGTCTAGATTCCACAAGCATATGTTGAAATCTTCTACCCATTTCTTTCATTTATTCAACAAATATTTGAGGCACTATTCTATGTGTGGGGATACAACAATGAACAAGACAGGCAAAGCCCCTGCCCTCAAGGAGCTTGTATTTTAGTGGGGTGGGGAGAGACTCATAACTAAATAAGATGATTTTATATAATAATAAAAGCTCCTAATAAAACAGGAAAATATTCAGATCGATTAAAGGAAGAAGCAACCTGCATATTAGGGTGGACTAAGTTTGCTATACTAACAAACCACCCCAAAGTCTGAATGGTATAAGAAAACAAGGATTGATTATTCCCCTCACGATCTATGTCCATCATGGTTCAGTGTGGAACTTAGTTCCACGTCCTCTCTCAGGGATGCAGGATGAAGGGGAGGCTTCACTATTGAACATCATCAATTATGGCAACATGGAGAAGGACATGTGGCAAATTATACACCAGCTTTTAAAGACTTCCACCCAGCAGTGTCAGATTATGTGCTCTCACATTTATTTGACCAAAGCAAATCACATGGCCATGACTAGCTTCAAAGAGGTAGAGAAATTCAGCCCTACTGCATGCCTGGTGGAAGGAGAACCAGAAATTTTGATGAAGAGCAATAATGATTGTCACAGTCTAATTAGCCCTATCTTGGGATGCTTCTCTGAAGTAATGATATTCAAACGAAGGCCTGAATAGCGGGGAGCAAGTCATAAATAGATCAGCAAAGAGTAAGAGCAAAATCTCAGGAGTGAAAAAGCTTGGACTGTTAGAGGGAAAGAAACAAGGTTGGACACCCTGGAGCACAGTTAATCAGCAGTTAAAAACGTGGGAAGATTTCATATTACAGTTGGAATCAGAGAGGCAGATAGAAACTACAGCATGTAGAAACTTATAGGTAATAATAAGAGCATATTTTAATTTATTTTATTTGTCATGAAAGTCCATTTATAATTCGGTAAGACTAAAAATAAAAAGAGATCAAACATAATGTTTTAATCCACAAAAGAACATACATAGTTACCTATGTGTTCGAACTCTTCATATTGTGGTGCTACTATTCCTTTCCTACAAACTAACCAAAGTCAGCATGCGATTTGTTATCCAAAGATACAAAAATATGCATACCCTTGGCATCAATAACTATACCTCTGGGAATTTGTCCTAAGGACATAAGAATATGTTTGAAGAGTTAACTGCTAGAATGTTCACTGAAGTATTGTTTGTAAAAACAAAAAGTTAAAAAAAACTTAAATGTCCATTATGGTATTTTCAAAAATCGATTGTGTACATCCTCCAAGTGGAATTCTGTAAAGCCATTAATCAGGATGGTGCAGAAACATATCTATTGACATGGAAAGATGATTATGATCTACTGTTGTTCTTTAAAAGTAAGTTATAAAATATCCTGTAAAATGGATAAACCTATTTTGCAAAACACTGTATACTTATGTACAAAGATTTTGAAATATCATACAGCAAGATATTAACAATGGTTATTTCCAGGTTGCTGAGGTTTTGCATGTTTTACATCCTTTTTTATTTTATTTTTTGGGGGTTTTTTTTTGGTAATGAACATTTACTTCTCTATAACAAGAGTCATTTTTAAGAAAACAATTATACAGCACATTAATAAACACTCTATACAAGAGCACAGTTTTGTAACAAGAACTATGTATGAGTGTGTTTGCTATAAATTTGTGGTTCTCAACACACATGTACTGCAAACACACACATATATATACACACACATATACTATAGAGCTACATATGTAAACCAATATATGAATATATCCCAAATAATTGTGGTGACTAACATTAAGATTTTTCTTTTGTGTTTGTGTTTTTCTGCATCTTAAAAATTTACTGTAATAGTCATATATTGCTGTTACAGTAAGAATTTTATTAAATAACATTAATAGGTCTTACCTGTCCTCTACTCCCATTTTCCATAGTAACTTTCCCTAAAAATCCTTTATACAATGGAGGATTTAATTCTTCCACAAGCCACGACCCTCTCAATTGGGTCTTCAACCTCTAGGATATTAATTTCAATAGAAATAGTCTATTTAGCTTAAAAATATATTCTAGTTCTCTCTTACCATAACGTAATCATCATTTTGGCAATCTTATACTACAATGAAATTATCACAATTCATTGCTTTGTTAAACTCTAAATGAAGCACAAAAAGCAATAAATCCTCAAATCTGTCAAACTTTAAACTACATGATAAAATATATTTATTGAGAACCTATTAAATAACAAGATCTATGCAATATGTTTAAGCTCTGCTTTCAAAGACTTTATATTCTAATTTGAAATGTAGTTGAAGAACAATAGAGGGCATTATTGTTATTTAGAAACACTTTTGAACTACCCAACATCTGAACCCTATCCTATTTGGGGAGGAATTCCTTTTTTTGTGAGTCTTGGTAGAAAACGAGGACATCTCCTTGGCCCCTGGCAGCTATAGTTTCTGAGTGTGGCAAAGATTCATTGGATTCTTCCACCCAGAACTTTGACACTGGACAACCATGAAACAACAACAAACCCAAAGAGAGAGAATGATTTAGAATTCACTAACGGTGATAGCATATAGCGGCCAGCCATGGTGTTTTAACCCAACTGTTTCTACAGAACCTCCCCTGTGCTTCCTGCTGTCTAGGCTCTTGCTTTTGACCCAATTTTTAGTTCTTGTTATCAGTACATCCTGTTGATTCTGTGAGCTACCCAATTTAGTCCAGTATAAATGAGCTAGAACCTTTTCTTTTTCTTGAAATCAATGACTTTGACTGATACAACACTATATAATTAAAGGCCCTGTAATGATGATCCTAGTTAACATTTATTGAAGGCTTAATTTAATGTTTGATCCTTTACATGCGCTATTATATTTAATGTCCCAAAGAAACCTATGAAGTTGATAGTTTGCTTTTTTTCATTTTGTCAGGGAAAATCTGAAATTAAGACTGATTAGTTAACTTGCCAAACAAAGGTGGCAATTGACTGAAATGAGATTTGAACCCAGGAAATTTGACTTCAAAGTTTGGGGCTTTGACAACTACACATTACCTGCCCTTCTTCCTTATGTAGTTGGGATCATCCATGGTGTGTCAATCTGAGAAATAGGTCATGGAGGCCTTGGACTTATATCATAGAGGACAGAGGAAGAATTTTTCATTCAGCAGACAGCAAAATGTCTGGGGCAAGTACCATGATGTATTTGTGGGTCATGGAGACAGCAGGTTTCTACTGGACAGTAAGACTGGCTTGGTGCATAAAACCAGACCCTGGAGATCTATGAACAACACTCAGGAGTTTAGTTTGAAAGTGGTTGCCTTAATAGAATGTGCCTAAGCTATGAAAACAGTATAAAAATGCTATTTTATTTGATGAAAATATTATTGAACTTAAAATGTTTAATAGGTATCATTTTTATGTGTTGGTTGCAATGACCTTGTCAATTGTAAAAGAAAACCAAACTGCATAGGACTGTTGATTTTGATTATCAGTGCTAGATATAGAAGTCCATAGCTTTACCTGTTTATAGGTGAAGGCAAATTAACTAATGTTTATCACAGTCACGGAGCACAAAGATCTAACAAATCTTTGTCCTCATGTACTCAATAACCTCTTCCCGCAACAGTCATTTTAAAGGGCTGGCTGCATGCCTTTAGTAGGCCTTCGAGCTTTGTTCTAATTGCATTATAGTTAATTGACTATTCCAGAGAATGCTTAATTCATAGTCATCATCATCAATATTTATTGAAATTTTCCCTCTGGACTTTCAAGGGCATAATAATGTACTTTCCTAGAACACAGAAGAAAGAAAACACATTTTATTTTTTCCTTGTATCTTATACACAATTATATTTAGATTCCTTCTCTCACTGTTAATATTACAGCTCTTTTAGAAACGACATAGGAAAATGATATTTGGTGAAAATTGTTTTCATCATGTCATAAGAGAGGGAGTACTTTGGCAAAAATGCCACCAGTGCAAGAGTTTCCTTTCTGCTGGACCATAATCTAACTGGTGTCAAAGCCTACTGGATAGATAGAACTGTATAAAAATCTTCTAGGACTCTGAAACAATCCAACTCATGTTTTAAAATGCAGAGATAACTTGGTTCATCTATGAGTTGGTCTGAAGAAGTTTACACGTGCTCTGAAGAAACCACAAGTAGGGTACTCTACAGATTACCAAATTTTTCTAACAAATAAGGAGTAGACATCTGTGGTTATGTAACTTACAAATAAGGAATAAAAATCTAAAGTTGACTGATAAATTAATTTCCTGAACATAGCTGGCAACTGGTAACAATAGGTTCTACGTTTAATCATCTTCAAGGAAAAATGTCCACGCAAAGGTTATAAACTTTTCAAATGGCTAAGTGGAAATGGTCAGCAAGGAAAATGAGCAGAGTGGGCTGAGTAGGAATTATGGCAAACTCACAATGGCAAGCGCCTCAATAACAGGCAGCCATACACAGCATCAGCTGATTATTGTCATGTGGGAAGGTGACCCTAGTGTTACCAGATCTTCCAATTTTTCAAAAGAAGCCAGAAATCCAAATTTTCACTTTTCGGGTTTAGCAACTAATTAATTTTTTTAATACAGTGAGCCAAATCAAATGTATTATGGAGTCTGAAATCAGCCTGAGCTGTCAGTTTAAAACCAATAATCTACAGACATGCATACAATCAGATCTAGCATTTCTTTTCAAATCTTTCTTAAACAGAAGTTACACTTTACATTATTTTTTAGATTGGAAATCAGTCTTCACTACCTATAATATACTAAGGGAAACTTTACCTACTCCAGAGTCTTCTCTCAAAGCACACTGGCTAAATGGATCCCAGTCAATCTATCAGCCACAGATATATGTAACTGAGGAGGAATCTTAAACCAGAATATCACGGACACATATAAGATGTTAGAAAAAGTTTAAGTCTGGAGTCAGGTAGATATGTTGAAATTCGATACTTGAAATGTAGTTCCTATGTGATCTCTCTGATGACATATTTATTTTCATTCATGATTTGAGCCTGGTACCACTTGGGAGGATTAAGTGGAAAAAAATATATGCAAAATTCGTAGAACATGTGTAATTTTATAGAACATTCTGAAAAATCATTAGTTCCTTCCCTACTAGGAATGCTGAGGGACAGATGGAAAATCTGAGTGTTAGAAATGGAGACAGTCTATCTTTAGCCTTCCTATAGGGTGCCCACAAGAGGTGGATTTATGTTTGGCTATGAATTATTTTTTAAAATAACATAATACTATTACTTAAAGAGGACAAGTCTAAAGGAAGCAATTTGGGATGACTACGGCAGCTCTGATCCATAATCTCCTCAGGGACCAAGCTCTTTCCAGCCGTACTCTGCCACAGCTGGAATAGAACCTTTGCCCCCACAGCCCAAGATGGCAGCTTCTGCATTCCAGGTGGCAGGAGGGAGAAGCAGCAAGAAAGATGGAGGGACAAAAGAAACACAACTGTTGTCTCTTAAGGAAGGTCCCCCAAATCTGCCATAGGATAGTAAGCTTATATCAGCCAGATCTTAGATTCATGGCATGAATAGTGAAGGAGCTAAGAAAATATTTTCCCCCAAAATATGACCCCTTGGTATAAAGTGTCAACGGAAAAAAAGACCAAATTCTATAAAGTAATTTTAAAGAGATTTACTCTGAGCCAAATTTGAGGACCATGACCCAGAACCACGCCCAAGAGGCTTTGAGCAAGTGGACTCACAGAGGTTGGGTTACAGTTTGGTTTTATACATTTTAGGGAGACAGGGGTTACAGGTGAAGTCATAAATCAATACGTGGGAGGCATACATTGGTTTGGCCCAAAACGGTGGGCCATCTTGAAGCGGGGGCTTACAGGTTATAGGTGGGTTAAAAGATTCTTTGGCTTGTAATTGGTTAAAGACATGAAGCTTTGTCTCGAGGCTTGGAATGTTTCAACATAAGGAGCTCTTTATCAGAGATAAGCCACTGGACATAGATTTGTTGTGTAAATTGAGGACCTGCAGGTTTGTCTTGCATACCCTTAAGCCTGTTAATGGGTTACAAAGGATGTCCCCAAGAAGGGAGGGGGGCACGGTAAGGGCATGTCTGACCTCCTTCTTCCTGGCAGGCAATTTAGATTTAGGATATTCCTTTGGACACGAGGGGGTCCATTTAGTCAGCTGGTGGGGGAGGGGAGTGAGTCTTAAAATTTTATTTTAGTTCACAAAAGAATATTTTAAATTAAAAGCCCTTAGAGATCATCAGGCCTTGGAAGGGGCTTTTTCTCTTTCTTCATTAAAAGCCATACCCATCAAAAAGAACAATTGACTTCCCTTCCCCTCCCTGTTATCCCAATATATTACAGGAAAGAAGATCAAGAATACAACCAGAATTGGCCCAAATCATTTTACATATTATACCTGTCTCTCAGGTTAATTTAATTTCCAAAGAGAATCATTTACAAGTCAATTTCTTTCCCCCTATCCACTTATTTTCCCAAGTATCTATCCATCCTTCCTAG
Organism: Avahi laniger; assembly: GCA_963575035.1. Classification (NCBI taxonomy): domain Eukaryota; kingdom Metazoa; phylum Chordata; class Mammalia; order Primates; family Indriidae; genus Avahi; species Avahi laniger. The sequence continues at coordinate 8,696 of CAUYSK010091959.1, forward strand.
TAACCATTTACTGCCCCTCAACAGAATTACCTGTATTCGTCATTCCTAAAATGAGGGTATATAAGTTTCTGGACTCCACTGGGATACTGGGTAATCACTCTGTGATTCTTCCCTTGGTGCACATGGTAAATAAGTCTCTTTCACTTATTAATCTGTCTTATTGTGAGTTGATCTTTTAGTGAACCTTCCAGAGTGAAGGTGAAGTTTCCCCTCATCCCGACAGTGGTCATATTCTAGTTTAAAATTTCTGATGAAATGGAGAAAGGGAAGATGGGTCATTGGGGAACAACTTGCAGTCTGTACTTCAGAGGGCTTTTTACCTAAGGAAGGCAAAGGGATAACCCGACATGTTTCCATTCTTATCCTACTGAACGTCCCCACTACAGACAAAAACAAGCAGTTGCTTACTCTGCCCTTCTGTCCTATTTCCATTACTGCTTGTGGGATATAAGAATGGAGGGTTGATGGGGATAGCTGTCCACATTTAAATGCTTTTCTCCATCTTCATAGTCTACCTTTTGCTGTTTTTGTGGGTGCCTAGTTACTTCCAACCAAAAATTAAGATGTATAATCAATGAGAAAAAGACTTTTAGTTTTCCTTTATAAATTAATTTTAAATAGCGTTGCTAGTTTTCTCACCTTTAATGTTCTCTAAAATTCTCAATGTAAATGTGAAAAAAAAGAGGCAAGCCCTTCTCAGGAGAAGGCTGGAGCACTGACTGTTTCTTTCCTCACATAATTGACTGTTACTTCTCAATCACAGACTTTTAGATTAAAAAGCAAAGTATCTGACATACAATAGGATTTCAATACATGTGTGATGACTGAGTGGAAAGAGGGGAGGAGAGAAGGAAAGAAAAAGGAAGAACAGATGACAAACAGAAGAAAAGAAAAGAAGGCCACTCACAGTGATGCTCCTTTGACATCCCAAAAACTCATCCAAGTAAAAGGAAGCTCTTTTCCATCGTGAGTCAAGGATCCTATGGCTATTTATTGATGAGATGTCCCTCAGATGAAGCTTGTGGATGAAAAGGAAAATGTCCCCTTTGCTTCTGGAAGGTTTAGGAAAGTTTGCAGAAACATCAACTCACAATAAGACAAGGTTAATAAGAGGAAGATATTACAAAGTTATTTACCACCTACGGGGAGAATCACAGAATGATTACCCAATATCCCAAGGGGTCTAGAAGTTTATATACTTTCATTTTAGAGGGGAGAGGGAGATGAGTAACACAAGTAGTTCTGTTGAGGGACAATAAATGGTTACTAGGGAGGATGAATAGATACTTGGGAGATGAATGGATGGAAGGGGAAACATATTGACTTGTAAATGATTCTCTTTAAAAATTAAATTAACCTGAGAGACAAGTATTATCTTAAAATGGGTTGGGCCAGGTCTGGTTGCATTCTTGGTATTCTTTCCTACAATATATTGAGATAACAGGGAGGGAAAGGAAAGGCAATTGTTCATTTTGATGGGTATAATTTTTTATGAACAAAAAGGGAAAGCCTCTTGTAAGGCCTGTGGATCTCCAAGGGCTTTTAATTCAAAAGTCTGTATACCAAGGAGTTACATTTTGGGGTAAAGTTTCCTGAGCTGCTTCAAGCCAAAATCTATATCTATTAATATATAATTTCCACTCACACTCACTTGTTCTATCCTGTCCTCTCAAGAAACAGAACTTTAACATCCATACCAAGATATATTCATTTTAAGCCAGTCCTTTCTGACTAGTGCAAGGATCGAGTTATTGGTAGGAATCTAGTTTTTAAAGAATGGTGTCGAGTCAGCAGTCTGAAATGTTGTTTCTTGGTGTGCTCTTGCCAGAAGAATGACCAGACACACTGAAAGCAAGGTAAGCACAAAGTGAGGTTCATGAGGAGAGAAAGATAGCACTATAGAACAAGAGCAAGATACATTTGCCACAGAACGATGAACAGGCCCCTTGTCATACCAAAAAGGCCCTGGTCATGGTCTGGGGTCTTGTTTTATAGTGTCTGGATTGGCCCTCCTTGTGGTTTAGACATCACCATGGAACCACTTTGATGGACAGTTGGGAGTTATATCGCCTGAGTCATACTGTACATGAGGATCTCCCATGAGCCTCTCTGAAAGCCCATTTGGGAGGGTAAACTGCAATGTAGATTTAAGCTAGTTACATGATACTTGGCCTTAGGTTGTTCCAGGCCAACTTCCAGACCCTATTGTACCTCTGCATTCTTTTGCTGTTGATGTGCTAAGTTCTGATTGGCAGATTGGTAGGGCATTCTCTCCTCCCCTAGGTGTGACAATTGCTCTTTTTCCCCAGGAGAGGCTGGAGGTCCCTGGCTGTCTACCTAACAGTGGTAATGTTTGTACATTTTACAAATAGGGACAATAATGTGTGTGCAAGTTGTTGAGTTAGATTCAAAGAATGAAAATGGGTCATAGAAAAGTTTCCCACCTCCTCAGGATTTCCATGGTAGTTGAAAGTTGAAGAGTCAGGTGGACAGAAAGGAAGAAAAAGAAAAGAAGGAAAAGAAGGAAGGAAGGAAGGAAAGAAAGAGGAGAGGAGAGGAAAAAGAGAAAGGAAGGAAAGAAAGAAAGGAAGAGAGGAGGAGGAGGGGGAGAAAGAGAGAGAGAAAACAAGAAAGGAAGGAAGGAAGGAAGGAAGGAAAAGAAAGATGTTAGTATATACAAAGATCCAAAAAAGAAAGAAATACCATAATTTTGGTTAAGATGCTCATAAAGTTAAGATGCTTCACTGAAATATACAGGTTGATGTTTAGATCTTAATCACTGTTCTCCAAACCTCTCATGACTGCAAAATTAGGTCAGAAATTTCCATCATGCAGGCTTTGGTATGCACTCAGATTGTCAGTGTAGGATAAGGAAAATGTGTTTGGAGAAACTATTCCAGGAATAGATATGAATGTAATTGACACTCAGGCATTTGTTTTAACAACAACAACAAAGCAGGCATTGTGAAACTATGCTTTGTTTACGTACAGTATAGCCAAGAGTAAACCACACTGAAAGTGAACTCCATACAGTGGTGACCAGAGCTATTTACTGCTTTGTCGTGGTCAGATAATAAAACAGAGTTGCTGTAAGTTCTGACCAAGCAGTTTATGCCACAGTTAATTGGAAGGTATCATATACTTTTCTAATATGGACAATCAAAGGGGACCCAAAAAATAATAAGCTGGGCTTTGAAATCTCTTACTTACAATATTAGAATCTATAAAATTATTTTATTTTTCTAAATTTGCTAAAATATGCATTCCTTTTTGAAAGTGCTCTTTGTGCATGTGAATTTTCATTTTAAATAAACTTTTTAGGGTAACACATTTTCTGGACATGTAAATAGATTGTGGAAAAGGAAAATAATATATGCCTATCACTTCAGCCAGAAAAAAAATTTTAACCAATGATTTTGTGTAGACGGACTTCAAGCCATCAAAAGAAACCATTAGGTGTCTGTAGGTAAATTCAAGATTTGCAAGGAACCAAAATTTTGACTCTTCTCATCTTTATGCCTTAGGAAAATAGAGCTCACTGCAAGATGGGGTTTCCTCCAACTTATATTTTTTTTCAGAGGGTGTACAAAACCTGAATTTTATAAGAATTAACAATATAACACAGGGTATTCCAACTTTATAGAGGCTACCATACTTTTCATTTACAAAGAATCAGCAGAAAGGGCTTTCCTTTTTCTCCCAATATTTGCCTACTTTTTTTCTATTAGTCTTTACATACAATATATCTGTATGCAATATACAGACATATCAACAGTCACGTACAGTAGTATCTGCACATATGTATATAGTCATGCAATTAAATATTTTTCTCACAGATACATATACAAAGTAATATAATACACAAACTAAACATAATCCTTCCTCTTTTTCTCATGATTTTAACTGTCTCTTACTTCTTGAATTCCATATAAAATACTGTTAAAAATGAGTAAATAGACTCAGAATACGATCCTACTTTCAGAGTATAAATCTTAATAGAATGGCCCAATGTATCTCCTACATTCAGTAATGCTTGAAAAAAATATACTTTTAAAATAAAATCCATGGCAAAAATGGGTGGATCTTTGTGTTAAAGTTCATTATACAAATTATTTTTCCAGCCCAACTGTTCACATTCTCCAAATTAATCTGCTTTCAGAAGCCCTTGAGAAATTCAGATTGGTTCAATCTTATAAAATTTTAGGGTTACTCTATCATTGGTGATTTTGTTTTGAATTTGCTCGGCTGACATGCAACAAAGGATTGATACCACTTCCTTCTCAGTAAAATTAAAAAGTGAGCCAGGTATCATTTTGTTTTGATTTGGACTATGCTGCTACCTGTTTCTAATCGTTAAATTACCTTTCTAGTTCAGTTAGTGATGTGTGTGATCTCTATGAAGGGGATCATTCTGAAGGGTACTCTTTCATTGACAACACATTTTGCTTTATGAAACTTACTCTATTTTTTGTGCCAAAAAATCCATTTGAAACAGAGCCAATGTCTCATTCCAGGAAGAGGAAAGGATATCAAGAGTTTCCATGGCAATCAGTCAATGGAACTAAATTAGGCAGGAAACCTCTTCAGAATGCAAAGTAGTCTTGCAAAACAGAGTGGTTTGAAATATCCAGGAAGTGTGTCAGAGCAAAATGAAAGGAATGGAGATATGAATACCTCCATAATGTAAACTCTCTAACCTTAAAATAAACAATTAAAAGCTAGCCTTTGTCCTACAAAAATAAACTCCCAAACAACTGTCATTTCTAATCAACTCCTTTGTTCCAGTTAGTTTTAGTTTTTTTAGTTCTTATCTCTTGTGATCAAGATCATATAAGAATATAACTCCGGCCGGGCGCGGTGGCTCACGCCTGTAATCCTAGCACTCTGGGAGGCCGAGGTGGGCGGATCGTTCTGAGCTCAGGAGTTCGAGACCAGCCTGAGCAAGAGCGAGACCCCGTCTCTACCAAAAATAGAAAAGAAATTAA
>CAUYSK010091960.1:0-68552 GCA_963575035.1 Avahi laniger
TAAATTATTTTATTTGAGAGCTTGTTTTAATAACCTTGAAGAGCCCTGAGCAGACAGCTGGGGTGCAAACTCCTGCCAGACCACATTCCAAGGACTCTGATAAGCCAGCCTCTCAGAGAAGAGGAAAAAAAGGGGGGTGAAGGAGTGGGGGGTGGACAGGCCTTTTCACAGCCATTTTCTTCTGTCACCTGGCAACAATCAATTTTTTTCTTCTGTTTTTCCCCATAAAAACCCTAAGCCCTTGGCCGGGCGCGGTGGCTCACGTCTGTAATCCTAGCACTCTGGGAGGCCGAGGTGGGTGGATCGTTCTGAGCTCAGGAGTTCGAGACCAGCCTGAGCAAGAGTGAGACCCCATCTCTACCAAAAAATAGAAAGAAATTAATTGGACAGCTAAAAATATATCTAGAAAAAAAAAAAAAATTAGCCGGGCATGGTGGCTCATGCCTGTAGTCCCAGCTACTTGGGAGGCTGAGATAGTAGGATTGCCTGAGCCCAGGAGTTTGAGGTTGCTGTGAGCTAGGCTGACGCCATGGCACTAGCCCCAGGCGAGAGAGTGAGACTCTGTCTCAAAAAAAAAAAAAAAAACAAAACAAAACCCTAAGCCCCTTAGCCTTGGGCCAAAACGTCTTTCTTTCTCTCAGGCCACGCCCTTCCCTCCCTTTGGGAAGTAAAACAAACTTTCTTTCTTTAAAACTATTCTAATCTTTGTGTCCAGAATTCTTTCTCAGCCCCCACCACAAGTTCCCACCCTGACTCAGCTAAGGTCCTTGACCCCATGAAGGTTTGCTGAAATATCACTAACAAGATGCAAATTAATAGGAGTAAAAGCATACAAATTAATTTAACATATATACACAGGAGCTTTCAGAATGAAGACCCAAGTCACAGGGGAAATTGCCCATTTTTATGCTTAGGTTCAATAAAAGTATAGAAAAAGTATAGATAGCAGTTTAGAAATATGATTGGACAAAAAGGGCATGATCTAATGCTATTAATAATAGACTGAATGGGGAAATTCAAATCCTATCTGTCTAGAGTCTTCTTGGCCTCTCTGTGCAGTATTTCTTCATTCTGGGTATGGACCTGGACCCTCTCTGGAATGGGGGACTCATGACCTACAGTCAAACAAGGGAGGTCACATAATTTCTTTGTGGCCAGTTTCTACACAACTAGGGAAGAGGGAATGTTAGAGTAACACTTTTAGGTTTTATGGCTGGCTTTAGGGAAAAAGGAGTTCTGGTTTCTATGACCCGCCTTGGGGAAGAGGGATTCTAATTTTTATTGTTAGGTAGACAGGATCTCTAGCTCTTCTTGGGACAAGGGTTCCCTGTTTGGGTGCTGTTTTGAGTAATTGCTCCACCTGAGAAGAAGGATAAGGGCGGGCACTCCATGACTCCATTTTGGGGTTGCCCCACCCTTAATCTTATCATGAGCAACTGCTACACCTGGGGTAGGAGGGAATCTAGGAATTCCCCAGATTTGATCAGTCTAGGATATCAATCTAGGAATTCCCCTGCCCAGGCATAATAGGATTTAGAAAGTGACCTAGAGTGACCTAAAGGTAATTAATATGTCAATAGCTTGAATCTACATTGTGTTTCACCCCCACCCCCCAGGAGGGCTTTCTTAGAGGGAGCTCGTATATGCAGAAAGAATTTTGAGGACACCTGTTTTTCATTTGATAACATCCTACACCTGCCAAGAGCCTTCTTCCAGACTGGGCTAATAAAAGAAAACAATCCAAAAAGTCAGAAGGTGAGTGAGTCAGTGAGCGAGTGTGTTGGTCTGTCTCTCTCCAATCTTGGAGACACATCTGTTTTATTCTACAATAAAGCACTGCTCTTGTGAAACTGCTCCCTGCCTGATGTTACTCCATCGTATTGGCCTTGCTGATGATTCTTCCAAGAAGGGAGTCATAGGACAGGGATAGTAGTCTGGACTTGACCCTTTGTTGTGTCTGGTCATTCTTTGACCGAGTACACACCGAGAATTGAGGGCAGACCCCCACCCGGACATCTTTGGTGCCGTGACTCAGATTCTGACACAATGACTAGCCTTGGAGGAGAATGGGACTGAGAGTCAGGAAGGCAGGAGAAAGTCAGAGAAAAACTTTTGCTTCTGAAGCCTTCATTTCGGAGTGTTATTGTTTTCTGAGCCCCAACACAGGCATCAGAACACCTAACAGAAGCCAGGTGACTCAATTTATAGCTGTCAACAGAAAAAAAGACCAAACTCTGTAAAATTATTTTAAAGAGATTTACTCTGAGCCAAATTTGAGGACCATGACTCGGAGCCACGCCCAAGAGGTCTTGAGCAGTGGACTCAGTGTGGCTGGGTTACAGTTTGGTTTTATACATTTCAGAAAGACAGGGGTTACAGGTAAAGTCATAAATCAATACCTGGGAGGCACACATTGGTTTGGCCCAAAAAGGCAGGACATCTCAAAGCGGGGGCTTACAAATCATAGGTGGATTTAAGGATTCATTAGTTGACGATTGGCTGAAAGAGTTAGGTTTTGTTCAAAAGACCAGGAATCAGCTGAAAGGAATGTTTGAGGGTTTTTTATCTATCACATGGTGCTATACCAGAATCAGGTTGGGAAGTAAACAACGTCATAAAAACTTGTTTAGCATTTGTAGGCATGACTAATCTGGCCTCCTTAGGAAGGAATTTTGCACAAAAGAAATACATCCGAGTTTAGTCCTCAATATCCTTAGGCCTGTTAATGGGTTACAAAGGATGTCCCCAAGAAGGGAGGGGGGCATGATAAGGCAAGTCTGACCTTCCTCCTGGCAGACAATTTAGTTTTAAGATATTCCTTTGGACACGAGGGGGTCCATTTAGTCAGCCGGTGGGGGGTGAGCCTTAAAATTTTATTTTAGTTTTAGTTTACATAGCCATGCAACTCCTTTCTGATTTCCTGCCCCTGTCTGGACCTGAGATTTTCCTCTTACTTGGCTTCTCTGCGCTATGCCCATGCCACAGTCAGTCAGCCCCTGATGCACGGCAAGTGAACTGTGGATACAAGCTTATCCTTTGAACTGTGCCAGGTACAGTCGTTCGGGTAGAAGGACTGAAATCAAGGAGACCACACTGCCTCTTCAGCAGCTCTTTGCTAGTCTGATGTAAAACTCTGACTGGGAAAAGAAAGCGCAGTTTGACAAGAGAGGATAGAGAAAAAGGAGAGGCAACAGGAGCAAAGAACTCAGTTTGTTTTTCTTCCTACGTTTCTGACATGCAGCCCTCTACCCCCATCCTGTAGAAAGCCCAAGGCCCTGTTCATTAGTCAGTTCTCCTTCCCTGATAGGCTGGGCCCCTCCTTCTTAGAAGTCAATATTTCTAAAGAAGGAAGACCTAATAACCATCACCTCCAGAGCAGATGGTCACTAATTGCCCCACAAGTAAACAAACATAGACTGCAACACATACATCTTGTAGCTCTGAATATCATTAATTTTCAGGAACACCAGGGGCACCCGTCCTCAATTAGTGGAGCGCGTGAGGCTGGGAGCAGAAGTCAGGGAACCGTGCCAGGCGGGCCACGCAGGGGACCGGGCTCCCATGCTGCAAGCCCTAGACCCGATAGGAAAAATTCAGGAAGCCACTTAACCTTGTTGCCTTGGTTTTCTCATCTGTAAAACAGTGGGTAATAAAATCTCTCAGCTTCCTCACTGGGTTTTATGTGAGTGAACTAATTAATGATTGTATAAAGCCTAATACAATGCAACATGTAATTGAAAAGTTTAATCATTGAGGTAATAGTCCAATAATAGTAGGTTACAAAGTAGTGACAAATAGCGCTTTTAAAATGCAGCTATTACCATTTTGATATTTTCTCTCTGATCTGCATTTTCAAATTAGAAGCATATATAATTTCAGTTTTATTTCCATTTTTATAATATTGTTTAATTCTAAAAGGCTGCTTCCTTTATTGTTTTCACTGTGATATTTCAACCAAGCAGAGAATCACTGTGGATTCCAATAATAACTGGATGTTCTAATTAAAAGTTTTTATGCCCAAGAGTCCTAACACCAGATTATTAATAGTTGGTCAAGAAGCTGCCCATGCCTTACGCAGTTGGAGAACTCTTATCATTTTCCACATTAGATAAAAGGAGGTCTTCCTGGTCACAATTTCTTAGCCCTTTGACCTTCTTGTTGTTCCAATAAGTTCTTGTTTTGCCTTTCTCTATCTCTAAGCCTTTGCACATGCTGGTCCCTCCCTCTAAAATGCCATTTCCCTCTTTCACAGCAATGCCTCTTTCTGGAGAATTCCTACTCCTTTTTCCAAAAGTAAATGAAGGCTTCTTCTATGACACTTTCCCTGACACCTCCAAGAAAATGTAGGTTCTTCTCATCTCTGCAATCCCTTTGGCACCTATAGGTGCCTCCATTATAGGAATAGTCACAGTGTATTGTTTTGTTAACTATTCATTCCCTCACTGGACACTAAGCAACTTAAGAACAAGAATTGCCTCTTCTAATCTGTGTGTCTTGCTTTTCCCAGTACCGTGAATGGCACAATGTAAATGTTCAATAAATATTTGGGTAGCGATTAATAAAGAACAAATTCTATAAGTGCATTGTTGAATTAATTATAGCCCTATGTCATTATATATTTTCTCATTTAGTAAATATTTGATCACGTGTGAGTCGAGAAAAAATGTGGTTTTAGGAAGTGTTCTCATACTTGATACAGTTGAGAACTACATCATGCTAAAATTCATAGCCTTACAAGAAAAGTCTTTCAAGAATTGGTGCCTGCCTACTTTTCTAACCTCAAAACCTATCACTCAAGAAGACACCTGTTGGAATCCCACCAGACTTCCTGCAGCTTCCTGAATCAGCCCTGCCTGTGCCTGAAAGCCTATCATGCTTCTGGAATGGCCTTTCCACTTTGCTTGATAAACTCCTACTCATCCTTCAGTTTGGTTATCATCTCCTCTCTGCGGATTCCCTTGACAATTTATGCCCCCACCTTACAGATGGGTGTTTTTATTCTTTGTACTTCCCCTAGGTCTTTACAAAAAACCACCGCACCTATCTCACTATCCTAAGTGCATATTTACACACCTCCTCCCCTTCACCCGGAACTGCTGGCAGACAAGGACAGTATTTGATTCTGCCTTGAAATAGCAGATCTTATTTCAGGGCCTGACACACAGTTAAACCTCAATTAATAGTTGTCAAGTGAATGAATGAATTGGTGCTAGTTCTGCCTATTATGCAGGCTGAGTAGAAGATGATGCAAATTGCAGAATCCTAATTTTCTACTCTTAAACTATAGCCACAAAATTTTCCATTTCTCTTAGTTTATTTTAAGATGTATTCAATAAACACTGAACTTATTTTTACTAAATTTACTTTACATTATTTTCCTAGGACAAAATATAGCTGTACAACACAATTCCTTTGTTCATTATGCCCCCAAATATCCCACTATACAACCTCATGTTCCCCTCTCTCTGATAAATTTTAGAATCATTTCCATGACCACTTTTAAAAGAGTTATTTTTTGCCTGCACACCTCCAACAAATAAAAAGAAATTTCCCAACCACACATGAAAACTATCTTATGTGTGGTTTGCAAAGCTTGGAGGAGAATATAATGGTGATTGTGAATGTTCAAGAATAAACCCAGCACATGCTAAATTTTAAAGAATCCTGAAGATTGAGAAGAGATTTATGGCTTGGATAGGAGTTAAAAATCTACTATACTATCATACACCTCTAGTCAGTACAATTTGGAAAAAAATCAGTTTTTGCACCAAGACTGACAGACTAATAAATTTTTCTGTTCCTTTTACTGAACCATTTCATTGTGCCACTCAGAAATGACTGCTAATTAAAACTAAATGTAAGCATCGGTGATACAATCTTCTTCTAGAATTCTTAAATAGAAAATGGGAAACTGAAAGCATTCTTTTACAGGTTGTGGAGAAAAATGGGATGCCTTCTTTTCAAAGGAAGACCCTTGCTCAAAGCTGAATATAATTTGAAATATATGTGAAATATATGAATATAATTTCATATATGTATGCATATATACATGAATCAAGCTAAGCCCATCACCGTCACCACCACCATCATCATCGTCAACTTGCATTTCCTGAGCACCATTTATTAATAGTTCACTGAACTAGATGGTATTTCCCTTGCCAGAGGCTGATAGAATACAAAAAGGAATCATGGATTCTCTGAAGGAAGAGGCCAAAGGGCACTCCTTGAATAAGCCTCTAAGATGTTGTTATCAACATCACCCAGGTACTCCAAGCCAGAGCTCCACAGGGAAAATTAAAATCAAGCTCCTTTGATGTAATGTAAAAGAGAAAAATCTTAGCTTTGTCACTGAGAGGAAACTTATCAGTTATTTATAAATACCTCAGAAGATCATATAATAAGGTCAAGCCATAAACTTCTTTTGCCTTGTAGCTCTTTTCATGTTATGTTAAATAGGCTGTAGAGCCCTCATTTTCTAAAAAACATCAATTCTTCTCATAATAGTAATAATCCTTACACCGGTCCACTGAGACACGTCTGATGCTGCCCACAATAGCTGGACTGATTGTGCTATTGTACAACATTTTGGTGAGCCGGTCCTTTTAGGAGAGAAAGCTAATAATCACTTCATAATAGTTTCACCCCATGGGATTTTTATCTAGCTTGTTTCCAGATCAAGAGAATTTTTTCAAGCTGGACTGCAGAACTTTGTATAAGAGAAGAGAATCACTGCTGTAGTTATTTTCCTTAGTTTCCAGTATTTCTTTTAGGAAGAAAAGATGACTTCTTCTTTTGGAAGAAGACTTCTAGGAACAAAACTGTAAAGTTAAGTTAAGCACATTCCTTTTTCAACCCCAATTTGCTTTTTCCGTATTTCTCTTCCTACTGGGCTACTTCTTCCCTTCTTCCCTTTGTCCTTCCTGCTCCCTCCATACTCCTCAAACAATACTCCCGGTGGAAGTTCTCATACCACTCATCTATAGCTTTGTGTGAATTTAACTCATAGTTATCTCTGTAAAAGAACTATTTAAGCCTTCTTTTTAACATCATCATGGTATGCTTAGAATCCTGCTAAAAATATCTCATATAGCAGTGAATGAATAGGAACCAAATCTTTTTACAGCAGGAATCCATATCCTTTTGCAATCAAAATTAGATTCCTGGATATTCTACCTAAGTGAGTACGCTCAGATTAAGTGGCAATGTTCATCACCACCAGTCATCCCAAATAATTTACCCATGCTGTTCTCTACCTTCCACTCTCCTGTAAGGAAGCCAGTCCACTTGCTGCAGATACAGAATAACCTGCCTATGTTCTTCATCTCCTCTTAGAGAGTATGGATGGCGTTGAACTCTAATCCTTCCAAGTAAGGCTCTGTCGGTAGCTGTTCATCAGACTGAAATACAAGCATGTTGAAATATTCCATATGCCTTCTATCTAAGATTTTTTTTTTTTCTTTGAGACAGAGTCTCACTCTCTTTCCCAGGCTAGAGTGTCGTGGCATCACCCTAGTTCACAGCGACCTCAAACTCCTGAGCTCAAGGGATCCTCCTGCCTCAGCCTCCCAGGTAGCTGGGACTACAGGCACGCGCCATCATGCCCGGCTAATTTTTTCTATTTTTAATTGTTTGGCCAGTTTCTTTCTATTTTTTTAGTAGAGATGGGGTCTAGGTCTTGCTCAGGCTGGTCTCAAACTCCTGAGCTCAAATGATCCGTCCGCCTCGGCCTCCCAGAGCGCTAGGATTACAGGCGTGAGCCACCGCGCCCGACCTAAGATATTATTTTTAACCTGCATAAGAGACATAAATAAATCTGACTTTTATCTTTATTCAGTCATTCCTTGGTTAATCACAAATGAATAGTTTAAAATGAAGTTCAGTTTATACTTCCAAGTTATCACTGCACAATATCAGATTATGTTAAAGAAAGTTGATTCAATCTTAGCAAGCATCTCGATGCTTTTCTTAAAAAAAAATAGTGTTTTTATCATAAAACTTTAAACAAAAATTGCAGTGTTTAAAGTTATGTGATATATTTAATTATGTGGTTCTTGAAACAGGCTATGAATATTGGTCCCTATGGTAACATCCATAAATATTTTAGATATTTGAAGTTTTAGTGGAATAAGTGTGTGGCTACTCTAGCTGAGCACTTATATGAAAAGAATATTGATTTGGATTATGAATTGAGTAACTTAAAATCATAACTGTGTTGGCATCGGAAGGAAGGAGACCTCGGCGATATCGCTGGTACGTTAGAACCTGTAGGAAACATTCTTTCAATAAATTTGAAGGACTTTTCCATCAGTCCTATGGGCGCTTAGGATAAGGCAACAAAGATTCTCATATCTATGGTACAACATTTAATCTTCCTGGGGGTAACATTTTATGCTAGTCATTGGCATCGAAACTTTAATTTGGAATCCTTTAAGCATAAACTTATTAACACACCTTACACATGATAATAATGTGGATGACGGCCTCCAGAAATGAAGCTTACACCAGTGTGCCTTTTCTCTTGCTGATGTTTCTTCATCAAAAAGCATTTATTGGGCACCTACTTTGTACCAGACATTACTCTGGGTGCTGCAGATTATAGTCATGAACCTTTGTAGCCAAGGATGCTGCCTGCGGAGCTTCTGCCTGAGGAGCTTACACTTCTTCAAGAGTCAGATTGCAAGCAAGCAAATAAATAAGTGAATGAAGGGTGAATAAGATACTTTCGGACAGTAAAAAGTTTGAGGAAGAGAGTGAGAGAGTGTAATGTGACAGAAAATTTCTGGTGCATTTATAGACAGACAGCTTTTTGAGAGCATGAAAGACAAGAAAAGGCCAGGTATGCAAAGCTATGGAAGAAGAGTATGGCAGATGGAGGGATCATCCAGTACAATGGCCCTGAGAATAATGTGTGTAGGGAGCAGGAAGAGGCCAGGCACTTGTGAGTCAGTCAATCAATCCTCTTCTTCCTGGGGTTTCTCTCACCTTTTCCCACTGCACTGCATCTGTTCAGACCCATTCACTTGGACTTTGCTCTATTCTCATTAATCTCATTGTCGTCTTGCTTTCATGCTCTCTTCACTTCTTATTGCCACTCAAAATCTCTTCCCATATCACAGTTCTAACTATTTTCCTTGTTTTGAGCAAAGACTGCCTGTAGAGTAGTCCACACCCTTTAAGTTTAGACTTTATAACCTTCTGGCTCCAACTGCTAATGCTTTCATTCTTACGTCCTCTCCTGCAAACATGCTGTGCATTTTGTTAACTTTATGTGTTTGTTCAGACCATTCCCAAACAGCCATCTTACCTGTCACCCTCCTAATCCTGTCCATATCCTCAAATCCTACATATTATTAATACTTTAAGCTATACACTTAAGACACTAAGATGTAAGACCAGACTTTTCCTCAAAGTCTTCTCTGTTTATTAAAGCCTGAAATATAACTCATTTTCCTTTCAACGTCTATGGCAATTCCTGTCTGTACAATTCATTTGTTCATTAATCAAGATTTGCTTTGCAATACCTTTTCTTTTGCTAATGGGAAATATTTTTTTTTTATCCATAGTCACCTGTTTGCATGGTTGTTTTTGCTCTCTACAACCAATCGTAAATACTTTGAGAGCAAAACCGTGTTTCATGTTTCTTCTGTTACTCTATACAGCTTAGTAAAGTGCCTGGCACACAGTAGGTGTTCAATAACTGCTTATAATTTGAGCTCACCTGAACATATCTCTGACTAAATGCACATAGGAATGGTTTTCATGGTCTTACCTCTAATCTGGCAGTTCCCTTTTTAAACACTCATATAAAAGAAATGAATTATTATCATACATCCTATAATAAAAGGGAAAGTCTCTCCAATTCATGTTCCAAGCTCCTTCCCAGCAATATTTGTGAAACGTACATTAGCTCTCAGCTCTATTGACTTAGAAACAGGGAACCTCAGGAGGCAACACAACACAGGCAAATTAATGATTTTGTGAGTGATGAATGGAATGGCACTGAATTAGATGAGAGACCCCAAGGAGAGCTGTCTAGCTAGCATGGAATAGGAATAGTAAAGAAACAAATCCACTTAAATAAATGTCATAGCTCCTATAAAATCCTAAGAAACCCAGAACAACCGACACTGAGAACTACTTGCTCATGCCAGTCTTACTAGTTTTCCTAAAGAAAAGGAAAATAAAATTTTATGAATTAAAGGACAATACTTGGAATTATAGATTTTGACTGTGCTAATTTAGTGCAATCACTTAATTTAGTGATTTTAGCTAATTTAGTGTAATAACTTATATTAAAAATGAGGAAATTATTATATTATACTAAAAATTAGGAAATTGACCCTAGACTAGGAGAATTATTGCAGAGAGGACGCTGGTATGGACACCATGCTCCCCACATCACCACCACTCCCTGTAGAGAGAGGCTGTTTCTGCTGCACAGTGGCAGTTGCAGGGACCGGTTTCCATTATCACCTTCTTTGCCATGACCAGATCTTTCTCAGGAGCACCTTCACTCCAGGTCATGAATAACTCTTCAGAGGCCTGAACCCTCTCATCCCCACTGCCTCCTTTGCCACTGGAAGGACTAATAATTGGGTAAGTCAGGAAGCCATCCCTATTTACCCCCTCCTACTCCTAGCACTCTGCTCACATTCTGCATCTTCTCTCAACTCCACATTGCTTGGTGCTTCCTTTTTCCAGAGACACACATCTCAACCACTTTTCAACCACAAGCATTTCCATGAAAGCATCTGGATCTTCTCTCCCATTGTAAACCCCTCCATCTTCAACTCTTTCATGAATTGTGTCACCCTTCCTAGGCCTTAACAGATACCTAGCAGTGCCTAGAATACACTGTTTGTAGTAGATGCATCTCAAATAGAAGTTTCTCTTTCTCCTTCATTGTCCTTTCCTCTGGGTCAAAAATGTAATCATCACCTTCTTTATTCCCTCTCTAGTGCTCCTTCCAGACGTCTCCATTTAAGAAGAAAAAAGAAAGAAAGGTATATATTTGGTGGCTCTTTCCACCTAATCACATAATTTTAATATGTTCTCATTGTCAGTATCTACCATGCTCCTGGTCATTCATCCTATTAATTAAAGCCTTTAACTTAGAGCTCACCATCCTTTGGCCCATTCAAAATCCTGTCTTTATCCTAAAGTGGCCTCAGTATTCCTTGTTTTAAACCACCCCTACAAGTGGATACCCACCTCCCCCATTTTTATCACCAAGTTCTCCCCAGTCCTATTTCTGTGATCTAGTCTCATGCCCACAGCCTGGACTTTGCCACCACCCAGTGTTGTTCTACCTTTGAAACATCTGATTTAGCATTCAGCTCTCCAATAATTCAACTGCCCAACAATAGGAAATGGCTAAATTATTTTCATTACGTAATACAGAATATCATGCAATTATTTAAACAAATGAGGTAGATATAAATGTACTGATAGGAAGTTCACTAAAACATATTGTTAAATGAAAAAAGTCAATTAATAATATGTCTTAATAACTGACTTTTAATTAGAATATTATAATCCATTTTTATAAAAATAAATCATATGCAGCTGTGTGTGTGTGTGTGTGTATACAGATGCATTAAAAAATTTCCAAAAGAATAAACACTAAATTGTTGAGAGTAGTTGCTTTAGGAAAAAGATTGATGATGGGAAAGATGAGGAGACATTTCAACATTTTACTTTCTGTAGTTCTGTATTTCCTGACTTACTTTCAATAAGAATGCATGTATACATTATTATGTAATTTTAAAATGTATAAATATCAAAAAAATCCCCCTTCCCACAATCTGTACCTTTATTAAACTCTGTTAATTCTCTTGACCTATATTTTGACATTATTGAGAATTTCTGGGTTTTGACTCCTATTATTTTTCTGTTTATCCTCTCATGTCTTTCTTTGACTCTCTCTCTTAGACATCATTTTCTGATCATGTCAACCATCTTACAATATTTTTGTGATTTTTGCCCCATTCTCCTAGTATTATTGCAACTCAAGATGGATTCAACTGTCCACTGTCTCTTTACCTATATTCAGGCTACTGCCACAACATTCTTGTGCTTTTTTTTCTATGTAGATGACTCTTCTAGATCCATTACAGGTTGTTTTTCTCTATCTATGCCTACAGTATTGGGGTTTCTCAGTTTTGTGTGAAAACAACTTCTTGTCTCATTCTACATAACCTTAATAATAGGTTTCATCCGTTTTTGTGGGTTTAAAAAAACATCTAAAGCTTAGCAAGAATTCTCAAGCTGTCACATCACCCCATGCCTCCATACTAAGTTCCAGACTCATGTATCCAGTTGACTTCATGTGACTCTCATGGATACCTCAACTTCAATGTGCTCCAAACCACATCCCTCTTTCTATCACTATCTCAGGGGATCATTTCCTGGTTGTCCCAGCCATAATCTGTGTTTTAGATTTGAATTATGCTTCTTCCTTGATCTTCACCTTCTTTCATTTACCTACTCTACTGATCTGATGCCCCTAAGTAACTCTCAAAATGCTTATTTCAAGTTATTATCATCACCTGCCTAGATTATTGCAAGAGTGTCTTGTCTAGTCTTCCTCACTGCTGCTTTTTTCCCTCTAGTCCATTTCTCACATAACCTAAGTGACTTTTCTGAGACTCAAATCTGATCATATCACTTCCCTGATAAAAAGTGTTTAATGATTGTCCTGCCCAAAACAAAAGTTGAAAATTCTTTATAGGGCTAGCAACACCCTTCACAAGGTACTCCTGATTATCTCTTCAGTTGATGTCACTGGACTCACCCTTTACCTTCCATGCTGCAACGATTATGAGCTTCTTTGAAGACCTATGTTTTCTTTTTCACCTCCACGGCTTTACCAACCATGTATCTTCTGCCTGAACTGCTCTCTCACCACTCTACATTGAAAAAATTTCCATTCCCCTTTTTTTGTTTGTTTCCTTCTCTTCCTCCATCCCCAACCTATTTTCATCATTCAGCAAATATTATTGAGCATCTTTATAAGGTGAGCACTATTCCAGGTGCTGGGGGCAAAGTGGTGAACAAGACGGATATTGTCTTTGTTTCATGAGGCTCCCATTCTGCCACAGTGTGAGAGGATTCAACTAAAGGGCTGTCAAGGTCTGAGATCCTTCATAAATCTCACCAATAGACACCTGATACTCGTCTTGGATGAGGGGAACCTTCTTAATCATGCTGAAAGCCAGAGTTGCATCTTATTCATGGTTAATTTCTGGGACCCAAACCATAGCTCCCTGCCCACCCAGTCAGTCCCCTTCCCTCTTCCCAAGGTCGGGTTCGCTTCAGTGCAGCCCATGAACCCCTTTGCCAAGGCCACTTTTACATCTCCATTTCCCTTTCTAATCTCAAGTTAGAGGTCATTTCTTCCTCCGGATCCCAGAAGATATTATGTATTCTTTTACCATTTTTCTTCTCACTATGTATTTTTAACTGTTTATTTGTCCGTTTCCCCCATTGGACTATGAGCAAATTCCTTGATACCCAGGACAATGTAATTTATTGTAATATACAGGGTCTGATACAGGGAAGAAATATGGTATACAAATGCCAATGGCTCCTGAATCTATTGTTCCAATTTCAGTCTCTACCTTAATCCTCTCACCCATGATTCATACTGCCTACCGGACTTCTCCACTTTAGGAATATGAGTTCATGCAACTTCATGTAATATGAGTTTAACAAATCTAAAGATCCATGCTCATTATGACCCCACCTTCTCAAAAAACATGCTCTGCATCCTGTAATCCTTTTCTTGGTGAACTGTACCAATATCCACCCAACACCACCCTCCTCATGGGTTTTCCAGCCTTTATCTTATTCTTCCCAGGTCCAAATTGGTCTATTTGCCCTATTGAGAATTTCAGTAATGCATCCTTTTTCTTTCTATATTTTCTTAGTTCTCATTGCAACTTTGCCATACTCTCTTGGAAGATGTGAAGTCAATCTCTTCTAATAATTAAATTTTCTTCTAGCTCTTGGTAATAAATTCAAGGGCAACATTCACAAGATCACTTTTTGAGATAATGACAGACATTTTGAACTGTAATCTTCTTTATTCACATTGGGAAAAGGCTCTTATCCTGATGTTCCTCATTAGGCCATTCCCCTTTTTTCTCTTGAAGTGTTTAAATAAAGAGTTATCAACAGCAGACAATTAATATAATGGGACAAGGAGTAAAAGCAGATATCTATCGTGCAATACTGCCATCTGCAGGGGTTGGCATCCATGGACCAGGGCAACAACTCCTGAAAACCAATTAGCAGAGTGACCTTCCTACAGAATCATTCAAGCTAGAAAATGGAAGTTTCCCTCCACTCTGCTAATCAGGATCCCTATATTTGATAATTTAAAAATATAAAATCAACTCCTAATTAAGAATTCTATCAATGCCTTTTGTCTAAAAAGGTCAATGTGTTCTGAATGTTGGAGAAAAGACATTGCTTTCAAGGCCCTTCCTGAATTTCTCTCTTAAAATAGGCAATATTGTGGAGACAGCCTTGATTAAAATGCCAAGAGTTTTAATTTTTGTCCTAATTTTTGCTAATTCTCTGTGTGATTGTGGGACCACCACCTCTGACAGTTATTTTTATTTTCATCTTTAAAATGAGAGGTTCATGTACACTAAACATGTCTTCAATATCTTCTTGTATTTAGTATTTATATTTAGTATCCCACACTAATTTCCATTACCAGCTTTACATATACGCTGAGAGATAATTTTGGCAAACTTCAGTCAATTCAGCTAAATGATTGATCAGTCAGAGGCTGGCAGCTTGACTTAGTTTACTGTAATTAAAGTCAATTTGCTAAGATGCACAGGTATTTAAGTAATATTCAAAAATAGTGTAGGGTGAACATGAAAGGAAGGATTCATTTTTCACATCAAAAGCATGTTCACACCTCAAGTAAATATGTTTTCATTTGTATTGAGCATAGAGTATTAGCCAATTTTTAGCCATATATTAAACAATAACCAAATACATTTATTCATTAGCATTTCATGCATTTGTATTGTGGGAATGGAAGCTTTACTTTATGAATTACTGTCCTGTATTATAAGAGTATCTCTCACATCACTAGTTGGAGTATATGATTACAAAACGATTGTTAATCATCATAAAAAAATTATGAGAGTAAGAACAGGAAAGAGGGTATGGCCAAAAATGATATTTTTTTTTTTAAAAAGGCAGAGAAGTAACCTAATATTTATTGAACATCTACTGTGGATCAGATGCTTTGCATGTATTATCTCACTGAAATATATCAACCTTCTAAAAAGGATGATTTTATAGAGGAAATGGAAGCTTGAGGGTTTAAAAGGGAGATGGTGACTTACACAAGTAGAAGGTGCAAAGTTCAGGACCAGATCTGTCTAAATTGCAAAGTCACATATCCTTTAAAAGCACAAAACTGGTAGTAAAATAAAAAAGTCAATGATAGTAAAACGAAAGGACAGGCTCTATATTTGATTGAACAAAGAGTTTAATATTAATTTCTGTCAAAATTCAAAAAAAAGTTATTTTATGACATTTTATGTCATTTTTTACTTGTCTGTTAAAATGCCAAAACTGATATATTGGTTTATTATATTCTGATCTTAGGAAAACAAGCCTCTGTGACATTTGTCAACAAGATGAAAATATATGAACTTAATGATGACATAACCAGATGGAGAATATTGGTTAAAGAACTGTAGTCCCCAAAATGTTGATTAACGGATATGTCGATATGTCATATAATAGTTTAGAAACCTGATTCGATAAGTACACACACACACACACACACACACACACACACACACTTATTATGGCAATGTTATCTCCTGGATGCTCAAGATTTAAGGTGACCAACTTTTCCTGTTTTCCTGGGACTTGAGAGGGTTCCCAGGACAAGGCGTCTTCAATTCCAAAATGGGAAAATATCAGGCAAACAGGGATAAGTTTGTCACCCTATCAGAATAGCATATATACACTCTGCTTATACGAGGGTTGTCTAGAAAGTATCCAGCCGTGTAACCATTCTCGTTTTATTAACAATGGCTGCCTACTTTCCGGACAGTCCTTGTATATGCCCTGGTATTTTGGTGCTGTTACCAGGATTTAACCAAGGTTCCAAGGCTAAGAGATAATAAGGAGGTGTATCAGTTAATAATTAGGACTAGAGATACAATGTTTACCTTGATCATGTTATCCCCTGACTGACACATGCAATCTTAACCTTCCAATTTCTCCCTAAATGTTCCTCTGCTTGAGTATGGTGCTAACATAGATTAAGCAGCCACCATTCCCAAAATGTACCCACCTCCTCTAACTGCCTGAAGTCTAGCCATGAGCAGACATCATCAATTCCTTTGCATTGCCTAGCAATGGGAAAACATCAATATTATTGTCCTAGCTGACCATGGAGCGAATAGTCATTGAGAGTGTCAGTCCCATTCCTAAATGAACCACATAATTAAGACTTACTGAGGTCTGAAAGGTCAAAGCCAAAATCCATACGTTGCCTCAAAAACTGAATATGAGCCACATGTTCTTCTTTTTTGGCTGCTGATCAAGAAGGAGAGGCATCAATGACAGGCAGAAAGTATGAGAAAGCATTTCAGCCAGAGTAAGCAGAAACTCAAGCATTGAAACTACAGTGATGGACACACTCAATATTCCTGCCAAAATACAGACTTTTGGTTAGCAATAAATCACTTTTAAGTGAAAATTGGATTTTTTTTTTCTTTTTTGACAAGCCCATGAAAGGGAAGAGAATACGTCAGATACCAGTCATAGCCACCCACAAGTGAGAATTGGCTTGTATTTTTTAATACACTCTCTTCTCTGTAGAACTCAAATGGACATAACAGTACGCTGGGATATACAGTAAATCCCCACTTAATGTCGTCAGTAGCTTCTTGGAAATTGACTTGAAGCGAAACAACATATTGTATAAAGAAACCAATTTTACCATAGGCTAATTGATATAAATAAGAGTTCCGTTCCTATGGCACACAGTATGTCCAAGAACCTAACAACTTCATTAAGTGAGGACTTACTGTAGTCCCTACGGATGTGTTGCAGGGCACAATATTTTTTTGCATATTTCTAAAAAATTTCTTAATTGACACATAATTATTGTATATATTTATGGGATACATAGTGATGGTGCTTTACTTCTTAATGTAATTTGTGATGGTGGTGGTGGTTTCTGCTTATCAGAATGACTATCCCAATTTTGATTGACGGGCTTTTGAGAGGAAAAACTAATTAAAAGAGATAGAGTCAGTGAGGTGTCAAAGTCAGTTGTAACAGCTGCCAATTGGCAAAACTTGGGGAATTTTTGAGCCAGTTATTAAAACAGTGGTAGATCAAATTCACCATTGGTAAGAGTATTTATAGCAAGGAAATTGTCAAACACAATAATTAGGATTTTATTTTTTTAAATTTGTTTTCTTTTCTGAAGAGCCAATTGTTAAACATTTACCAACACATAACTTGACAAAATCTCCTCTAGAACTTGCAATCAAGTTTTAGACCAGTGCCAGTTATGATTAGCAGGAGAAGAAAAATACCTCACCTATATCCATCTTCTCATCCCTGGCTTGAGGGGATAATCTTACTATCTAGAACTCTCTATTAGTTCAGGTAATAAAAGCCAATCTTCATAAAGAACCTGGCTCACGTGGAGTTGAGGAACAACAGAGAAGAGTTAACATGAAGCGTGAAATGGTTATGAATACCAAGCACCATTTATTTTAGCTGAAAGCACATAATTTATTAAGGATGAACAAAAAAGGAAAGTCATCACTTTTCCTCCAGTTAACAATGCCCTACACTTCCGCTGTCTCCAAATGCTTTGTTCAGTGAAGTTCAGAAGATATATATAAAATCCTGATCCAGCTTTTCCATACCGCGGTCTTGTTAAAAGCTTACGAATCTTTTCTTAGATTAAATCTAACTTCAAAAGCATCAGCTATGGTCTCTGTTTGTCACTGTAAGAAGGAATTAAAGCACTGCAGAGCTAAGATCCTAGTGAAGCTTCTTTTTTTCTCCTCGAAACACATTTTCTTTCAGGGTAACCCCACGGACAAGCAGCCCATAAAGAAGCATTAAGAAGAATGGCTTTTGCATTTTGTACATACGTTATGGAACTCCGCATTCCAGGATGAGTTCGAGTGGTTTTTCTCTCATCAATCTGAGGGATTTGTCACAAAATACCAAATTGTGGCTCATTTATTTCTCATTTTCTTTTTACTTTATTTATATATTTGAGTGCTGGTTTCTTGCTCTGGGGATTTGCATTCTCTGGCATTAGTCAAGGTCAAGGTACAGAGCCTTTGTGTGTATTCTAAGCCCTTTCAAATACGTGTTCGCCCCCGGTGTGATGCATTAAAAAAAGATACCTTGTTCAGAATCGACCCATAGGCTTCTGCGTTTTGTTTGTCTTCTATTAAATACTAAGCAGCTACATTTTCATTTTAAATTCCACATAAATGCTTTCAGAATAGCTTAAATCTGGAGCTGCCTGAAGACAGGGAAGTTAGTAAATAACCTCCCAGAATTCCTCCCTGTTCCTCAGTTTTCGGCATTGCAATGGCTTCCCATTCTGTGTGCACATGCTGCTCTGACCAGCACTGAATGTTGCAGGCTCTCTGGCCTGCACCTGTTCCTTTCTCTAAGGACTTGTCCCCCACCCCCAGGTGCGTTTGTATGCCCATCTCCTACCTCCAGATCTGAACTTGTTCTCAATAAAGGTGCTAAGATATATATACATATATACACACACACACACACACACACACACACACACACGCATACATATACGGGAGGGTGAAATTGGGAATATGCCATTTTAACAATGTCCAATTAAGGTGGTATGAAATCTACTGGGAGTAAGGGTAATGATCATTTAATAAGATGGACTTCAGAACCTGACATACATTGTTAAATTCTTTATACATTCCTTATGTAAAAATAAGTAATTTGCTGAGCATCTCTAGGCCTTCTGCCCTATATGTACAATTGAGAAAATAATAGTTACCACTTCATAGATTTGTTGTGAAAATTGAATTATAATATATTATATATATATATGTGTATATATATACACACATACACACATACCAGTAAGGGCACTTGCTCTGGCATATCGGAAGTGTGCCCCAAAAATGTAAATAGTATTTTGGCTCTTGCTAAATTACCTGTGCCTTGAAAGGCTCACCTCACCCTAAGAAAGCAGGGTATTGAATTCAGACACAGCTTCCACTAACCTCAACCTCAAACACAAAGAAGAAGCCTGGGGCATACAAGATTTTTTACAGGAAGGAGGCCCCGAAGCTCAGAGCAAACAACTACAAAAGAATTGGAGGTCAAAATGAAAACTGGCCCCACGCTCCCTGACTGATCCTTGATTTTCTTCTCTCTCCTCATTTTAGTTATCCTAGCTATACAACATACTCTAATGTCCTGAGGGCTAGCAAATCAACATAACCAAAATATTTGCAGAAATATCATACTTCCTCATTCCTCTTGTTTTTAGATGCCAGCACTAATTCAACACACTGATTCAGTAAAGGTTTTCCAAAAAAATAAGAAAGATATTTATTTTCTACATTAAATGCATTAATAATTATTAATTACAGGATGGCTGGCTTTCAGAGACAAAAAAATTATAGAAAACAAGTATATTTTTCAGAAACGAGGAAATATGGTAGTCCCATTCAAAATTAATTTCCAAACTATGATACTCATCCTTCTCACCAATTTTCTCTCTCCTTACTGGTTTTTATGTACTTAGATTGGTTTTTGTTTTTTTTTGAGACAGAGTCTCACTTTGTTGCCCTGGCTAGAGTGAGTGCCGTGGCGTCAGCCTAGCTCACAGCAACCTCAGACTCCTGGGCTCAAGTGATCCTTCTGCCTCAGCCTCCCAAGTAGCTGGGACTACAGGCATGCGCCACCATGCCCAGCTAATTTTTTTCTGTGTATTTTTAGTTGGCCGATTAATTTCTTTCTATTTTTAGTAGAGACGGGGTCTCGCTCTTGCTCAGGCTGGTTTCGAACTCCTGAGCTCAAACAATCTGCCCGCCTCAACCTCCCAGAGTGCTAGGATTACAGGCGTGAGCCACCGCGCCCGGCCACAATTTTAAAAATAAAATAAAATAAATTTATCCTAGATTTCCCAACTTTTCAGATACCCAGTACATATTCTGACATTGAAATACATCCAATATATATTATTGAGTGAAGAATCATGTTATTCCACACTATGGATAGGATGTATCATTTATATGTAAGAATACTAAAATGGACAGTAGAAAGGAGCAGGCAGTCTCTTTTTAGTTCACATACTTTTGCATTATTTAAATTGTTTACAGACGCATATATACTGCTTTAAAAATCATTTTTGAAGGGATATTTCTATTTTGAGTGTGGAGAAAAAGAAGAAACAAAATATCAGAAACAGACTTCATAGTTAGGAGGGGGAGAAGGCCTGGAGCTGCAGGTCTCAGGCTGCCTGACTGCCCATTGTTGGCACTCTGAGATCTGTTTCATTACTGAGCACACAGACCAAGTACCTGGGTTCAGAGGCATGCTCTAACCTAAAATTTGATTTCTAGTGAGGGCTCTCTTCCTGGCTTGTAGATGTCCACGCTCTTGCTGTGTTCTCACATGGCCTTTCCTCTGCGTGCATGGGGAAAAACAGAGTTCTGGTGTCTCTTCCTCTTCTTATAAGGACACCAGTCCCTTCAGAATGGGGCCCTACCTTATGACCTCATTTAACCCTAATCACCTCCCTAAAGGCCCTGTCTCCAAATACAGTCACATTGGGAGTGCTGGGTTTGTTTTTGTTTTTTAATCTTTTTGTATTTTTCCTCCACTGTTTTCTCCTGGGACACATTGGGAGTTAGAACTTTAATATATGAATTTGTGGAGGATGATGGGGACACAATTCAATTCACCGTGATACCTTTTATCAAATTGCCTTTCAGAAAGATTACATTTATGCTTCCACTAGCGGTATCTGAGAGTGCTTATTCCACACCCTCACCAGGAATGTACCATTTAAAGATCTAGACTATTCTGAAAATGGATTTGAGGACCTCGAGAGTTGGATAAATGTTCATAATGGTACCAATAGAAGGCTTGACTAAGTCACTTGGATCAGAATACACATTTCAATATTAAATACTTCGTAGACTCATGACATGACAAATGTTGGGTCATCTTTGATGATGGAGGTACCCATTCTTCATAACTTGGAAGAAGCTTACATGTGCACTTAAATACTTTGCTAAAACCCTGATGGAAGCAGTGCTTTAAGGCAAGGTTTAGAAAAGATGGAAATGAACTGCTGAGAAGAAACTAAAAAGTATTGTGTTAGATGAATATTGAAAGGATGTGAAGGGAGGAGTCATCTTGAGTACTGAGATTGAGAACAATTCTTCCATATTGGGTGATAGTGAGTTCCATAGCCTTCAGATCCTTATTTGTTCACAGCTGCTTTTCTAATCCCTAGTGGCAGCTAAGCCTTAAGGAGCCTTTTTTATCATGCAAATCGGCCAGGGAAACGATGACCCCTTTCTCTGTGTGTCTCCTTGTCAGACAGGAATAGTCCATATATTCCAAACTTCCAGACAAGAACACAATAGACTTTTTTGTGTATACTAAAGTCCCAGTGTCCTGCCACAGACTGTAGAAGCTCAACTGTTTGCAAGAGAAGAAAAAGTACAACCATGCTCTGGTCTTTTTTTTTGAGACAGGGTTTCACTCTGTCACCCTGGAGTGCTAGAGTGCAATGGTGCGATCATGGCTCCCTGCAGCCTCAAACTCCTGGGCTCCAGGAATCCTCCTGTCTCAGCCTCCCAAGTAGCTGGGACTACAGGCTCATGCCACCATGCCTGGCTAATTTTTCTTTTTCTTTTTTTTTTTTTTTTTTTAGAGACAGGGTCTCACTATGTTGCCCAGGCTGGTCTCCAACTCCTGGCCTTAAGTGAGATCGTCCAACCTCGGCCTTCCAAAGTGCTGGGATTATAGGCATGAGCCTCCACGCCCAGCCTGTGTGCTGGTCTTTCCTTGCTTTTCCCTTCACCTCTAAGTACAATGGTTTCATAGACTTCTTTGCTAATGGACAGAGCCTGTGCAGAAATAAGAAGAGCAAAAAGTACTTGGAATTTCTTTTAGCATGTACATTCAAGAACAGCTTTATTGTTCTTTTGGGGTTTTTAAAGTGATACATGCCCATTTTAACAAATTCAAATACAGAAAAGTACAAAGTAAATATTACCTAGCGTCTTATTACCCAGAGACAACCATTGTCATAATCACAGACATATGAAAATGATTTTATATAAATGAGCTCATATATGCATGCCGTGACCTATTTTACTCAACCACAATTATGAAATCTTTCCAAGTCGATGATTATGTAGGAACATCATCATTATTAATGATTTCATAGTATAACTCTAAATATATGTATCATAATTCACTCAGTTTCTTCTCAATTAGGCTGTCCAATTTGTGAAGCTACTTTAAGTAATGCTGAGATAAGTGTCCTTGTGCATTTTTCTCTCACCATTTTTACAGATATTTAAATGAGCATGTCTAATGTCTTTGGGATTAGCAAGACATTAAAAATTATGAAGTCACACTTAAAAAGAAATTGAAAACATATACAGCTTTTCTATTCTCTATTTATATAAAAAATAAACAGTTATCTCTGCTCTCCTGCAGAATACAGGGCCTTAAAATTCTTTAACTTTGATCGCCCCTTTATCCTCTTTCCTGTCTTATATGATATTGTGTTCAGAATTTGAAATCTATCTAGTTGTTATTTTTATTGTTGTTTTACTTTGATTTTTTTTAATTTGAAAATTTTCAAACTGACAGCAAAGTGAAAGAATAGTTTAAAGAACACCTGTATATACTCCATTTAATTTTATCAGTTGTTAATATTCTCTTTCTCTCCTTTCTCTCCTTACCCCTTTTCCCTAGAGATATTTCTTTCTTTTAAGAAAGCTTAGCTTTCATATTATGAATGCTATGCATAGTAATAACTTATTACTATGTTGTTGTTGTTATTTTTTGTAAAGACAGTCCTTGCTCTGTTGCCCAGGCTGGTCTCGAACTCCTGGCCTCAAGCCATCCTCCCACATCAGCCTCCAAAAGTGCTGGGATTACAAACATGAGCCACCATGCCTGGCAATTTTTATATGGAAAAATAGATAGATATTGAATGTTTAAAATGTGAATAGTTTTACTTTTATGGATACATTTTTAGTAAGACAATTACATTTTTAAAAGTAAAAAAAATTCAGTTTTAAAAAATAATTTAAACTTTAAAATGTGATACTCATTTATTATACTTTGTACTTTATTTTCCAGCCTTAATAGATAATTTAAAATATTTTACAAGAAAAAATAGCTCTTTGGGGAACATATATAAAATAAATTGTTTTTTACACTTAAATTGTAATTTATAATTTTGGATTCAAACATGCTCAAATTTTGTATACTTTGCAATTACATTTTTTTTCTTTTTTGAGACAGAGTCTCACTCTGTTGCCTTGGCTAGAGTGCCGTGGCGTCAGCCTAGCTCACAGCAACCTCAAACTCCTGGGCTCAAGCGATCCTCCTGCCTCAGCCTTCCGAGTAGCTGGGACTACAGGCATGCGCCACCATGCCCGGCTAATTTTTTCTATATATTTTTAGTTGTCCAATTAATTTGTTTCTAATTTTAGTAGAGACGGGGTCTCGCTCTTGCTCAGGCTGGTCTCGAACTCCTGAGCTCAAACAATCTGCCCGCCTCAGCCTCCCAGAGAGCTAGGATTACAGGCGTGAGCCACCGCGCCCGGCCTGCAATTACATTTTATTGAATCTTTTAGATCATGGCTATCATCAACACACAAATTTTGTGAACACTTTGATTATAACAATGTAATTGACTTGCTGATATGAATACCAGAAAAATAAATATATAAAAATGTATGAATTATGATTGCCTTTATTATGTTACTTATCAATAGAACACTCAGACATGTGTAATAATAATTAAATTCAGGTATCTTTAATATTTTGACAATTTTTAGTCATATTAAAAATTACAGTTTTATACACATTTCATTTTTTTGCTCTGAAGAAATATTTTTCAAGGTAAGAAAAATTATTAAACAGTTTGTCACCTTGATTTATAATTTATACATATGTAGAGAAATAGTATGTATGCCTCCGTTTCAATTCCTGTGCTGCTTATCTAGCTTAGCTTGGGAAACTCGCAGCCCTCTTGGAGTAAGAGATGGAGGGACAGAGCCTGTCCTGGTCAGTTCTCCGTGAATGCTTGTGGAGGGACAGTGCCAAGAGACAGAATAGACCCATTCCCTGCCTTTGTGGCAAATAAGCAAAATCCGCTACATGGAATTTGTCCAGCTGCGTATATCTAAATTGCGGGGGCATAAGCATCCCCACCCACCACAATATCCAAGGGGTTCTAGTCTGGCAGACAGGGCATGTAAGCAGGAGTTTCCCAGAAGAAAGGTGTTATTCGGAGTTAGGTAAACGGCAGCGTTGGATGTCCTACCTAGCTCCAGCAGGACCCCAGATAAGCTATAGGAGATGGAGGACCGGCCCAATCCCGTGGAAAGAAAGTGGAAAAACTTAAGCATATTATGAATATCCATCCAATAAATTAGTAGTCAGGAAAGATTCCATTTCCGACAGAGGATCTTGTTATCTAAAGCAGACACTGCAGCAAAAGTCTAGACACATCTACCCTGGGCAGGCACAGCAGAGAAGGGTGCGACTTAGAGGGTGGGTACTAGAGTCCCAGAGCTCACCCAGGAAGTGTGGGAGTGGAGGAGGTACAGGACTAACAACAGAATTAACCCCAGATACCACGTGTGAGTATAAATAGGTGCTTGATACATTTCCTGTCTTGATCAGGACTGTCTCCAAAACTGGGGAGGCTGTGGTTATAGGGCCGGACCTGGAAAAGCAACAACTGTCAAACTTCAGTGGTTAGTTGGGAGGGAGCTATCTTTGAGCACAAAGTCTTTGAACACCTGTCACATTAGTTTTGAGCAGAAACAAATTCTGGTTTGTGTTTTAAAATACAAATATTTTTAAAATACTCAGGTTGCTGAGTGGCAGTATGCTATAGGGGCAGCAGCAGGATGACTGGTCCAAAGACTACTGCAAAGGTCTGGGTTATGACCAGTGTACAATGGCAACTTGAATTAGAGAGGCAGTAATAGAGATGGAAGGAAGTGGGATGATCTGGTAAAGAGGAAAAAATTACAAAAGGAAAGATGAAAATATTACCAAATCAAAGTCCTTGGGAAAGTGGGTGGGGATAACAGCAGAGCACTGGGAAGGGCTGGCCCAGGCATTCATTCTATTTCGAAGGAAGGCAGAAAATGTGGAGACACAGGATACGTAAGATTTATTCAACTCCTATTGTGTACCAGCACTGTTCTAGGAGTTCTATGTGTGTGTCTTAATTCATTTCATCCTCAAAACAACCCCATGAGACAGGTATTATTATCACCCCCATCTTAAAAAGAAGAAGAAACTTACCCACTGAATGGGTAACTTGTCCAAGGTCCCATAACTAGCAAGCAGCAGAGTTAAGATTTGAATGTGGGCTCTAGACCAGCCTGGACAACATAGTGAGATCCTGTCTCTACAAAAAAATTTTAAAAATTAGCCAATGTGGTGGTGCATACCCGTAGTCCTAACTACTCAAGAGTGTCAGACAGGAGGATTGCTTGAACTGGGGAGTTTGAGGCTGCAGTGAACTGTGATCAGGTCACTGTACTTCAGCCTGGGTGACAGAGTAAGATCCTATCTCAAGAAAAAAAAAAAAACCACCAAATATTTGAAATTGGGTGATTTTGTACCACACTTTGAGCTCTTAACCACTCTTCTAACTAAATTCCTCTTCATGGAGAGGCTGGTAGATTCGGTGGTGGAAAGAATTGCAGAGAATGATAAATTATGCCTCCCAAGAAATTTGCTTTATAAAAGGCCTCCAAAAACCAAAAAGGAAATATCTTTCACATGAAAACTCCAAGTGTAATGCCTCTCATTTACGAGCATTTGAAGAATCCGGGATGCAGTCTGACTAACAAACACAATATACAGTACTCTTTTTGTCCTGGCCACTAGAGGGAATAGTGGAATGTCAAAAAATTTAAATGTCTTCCACAATTTTCAATAGCCGATCATTGGTGTTAGTTCTTTCCCTAACATTACCAGAATATAAAGCTCTTTTGTGTTTTTTACTTTGAGAGATGTTTTCAAATAAAACTCATTAAGCATCCATAAACATTTTTCTCCAGTTTCTTTCTAAAAATAAATGTATTATGCTGAGTGAAAAAAGATAGACACAAGAGATCACGTATGGTATGATTTCATTTACACGAAATGTCCAGAAAAGGCAAATCCATAAAGACAGGAGGCAGACTAGTAATCGTCTGGGGCAGGGGCTCAAGGGAACCGGGGTTAGCAGTAAATTTGAATGAGAGATCTTATTGAGTGATAAAATATTCTAAAACTGATTTATGGTGATGGTTGCACAGATAAAATAGTGGAATAAATACTAAAAAGCATTGTACACTTGAAACAAATGAATTGTATTATATGTAAATATAACCCTTAATAAAGTTGTTGAAAAAAAAGAAATATAATATTTTATAGATTAAACAAAAACCCTATTCATTCAAAAAGATTGAAAATACATGTTTATATGTTGCAGAGAAATGTCTAGAAGGATATTCACTATTAACAGTGATTAACTCTCAGAAATGCTATTGTGGGGAAAAGCCGGGAACTTTTAATGTCTTTCTGTGTAATTTTTTGGCAATAATTACTAATAATTAAATTTTAAAAATTTAATCAAAAGCTAATTTTTGATAGGAAGTTAAAATGTATAAAATGCAATGAGATTCTATGTGTGACCTTTAAATAGTGGAGTATGGCATTTTTTGTCTTTCTAGGTTTCTTTATTTTCTAATTTTACTTTAATTAAAAAATGTTTAAATTGACACATAATCGTACATATTTATGGGCACATAGTGATGTGACACATGTAACGTATAGCGATAAGATCAGGGTGATTAGTACATCCATCGACTCAAACATTTACCATTTCTTTGTGTTGGGAACATTCAACATCCTCCTTCTAACTATTCTAAACTATTTATTATCACTAACTATAATCATCCTACAGTGCTATAAGAATATATGAACTGCTTTATGAATTTGGGTGTCATACTTGCATAGGGGCCATGCTGATCTTTTCTACATCATACCAATTTTAGTATATATGCTGCTGAAGAGAGCACATTTTCAAATTTAAAAAAATGATTATATATTACTTGTGTAACAAAAACTGGAATGAGTTTAGTTTAAAATAAAAAGCCAGAAAGCATTTGGATAGTTTTTTAAAAGCCAACTTTAGCACATTGCTTGTGGTATTTCATAGATAGCAGATCATTTTTTAGTTCAACAAAGACCTGGGGTTGAGACAGACAAAAAGAAGTAACGTCTGCTGGCATTTGATTTTGGTGCTGTCTAGTGAAGCTGGAAGATATTCATTCCTCTTCTCACTTTTATTTGCATCTACAAATTTATATGGGGAAGTGGGGAAAAAACATGAGATTAGAAATTGGTATCTTTCTTTTAAGATTCCTTTTTAGTTTCAAATTTATTAGCATGTGTCTGATGACAGAGGTGGCCATAGAGAGTCTGATAGGTACAAGATAGATAAGATGTGGCTGGGTAAGGGCAAGGGTGGAATCTTTAAGAGGGAATTTACTATAAGGGAGGGACAATCCGAATTGATGACCCAGACCTCTCTGAAGGACCTGAATCATTGGAGGCACATGTTGACTTGGGACACAATTCGTAGTTGAAGCAGAAATTTCTCCCTACTTGGATACTATGGAATGTCTTGAAGAAAAGGTTTGCATGTGATGAGTTAGAAGAACTGTACTAAGAAGTCCTCTTCTAAGAGTGATACTGGAGCAAAATGCCTGGAAAAAAGAAACACTGAGCCCCAGCCACAATGGCATAGTCCTGTATCAGTAGCCCTAGAAACAGAGAGCAGGGCACCAGGGATAACAGAGACCTGTCTTAGAATAGAAGCCTCTTGAAGACTAGGATTTTAGTCTCTTTTGATGTCTGCCTAGAATAGTGCCTGACATGTAGTAGGCATTCAACAAATACTTGTGGAATGATGAATGAATGAATGAATGAATGAATGAGTGGAAACTCAGCCGGGCCCTTTGCCTGTGGTTCTTTCTGGGTTTCAGCAGCTATCCTGGCACAGAAACAGTGCTCCTCGGGGCCACAGGGCAGGGCAGACGAGATCTGGAAGTCAGTGATCACTGAGAGAAGCATGGTTTACCCATAAAGTAAAACATTTCACTAACTCATTCTAGAAAGTCAAGAGAGGATTTTCTGTCATCCCACTGATGGCCAGGAGTGATCTGACTGACCCTCCTGCTCCCTGTGTTCTGACCTGGAGCTGTGACTCCTGTCCAAGAGAGTGGCCTTTTAGCATACACATAGAGAGTGTTCTAGACAGAGCATGTGCTGAGTTTCAGAAACAGAAATCATCACTTTGTGTGGTCTAGAAAAACAGCTGTAATCTTGCTTACAGTTATTTTTTGTTTGATTGCTCATTTGAGGTTTTTTTTTGGCGGGGAATGGTGTCAGGAAATGTCTTTTTTAATAATGAAATGTTTGAATACATTTCTTAAATGGGCCATATTTAGAATCGTGATTAGGTTGGAAATGTGTGTGTTATTTTTCCTAAAAAATAAAGATTCAAATTTCAAAATCCTAATACAATTCCTTATTACATATTCCTTTCTTCTGAACCAAGAAACGGCTCAAGAATGTCATTATTGTCATAATGTTTTATTGCCAGAAAAAAAAGGGAAACTTTTCGTGGTTGAAAAGTAGTACAATGCAATCCAGATGGGTGAGCTGAGACTAACAGTAGTCAATAAAACACTTGATTAATGGCATAAAAGTTGCCTCCAGGTACTGGTGTTCCGATTACATAATATCCATATTTAAAACAAAAAAAAAAACTAGTTCATGTGGAAGCATGGAAATGCTTTAAGCATGAAGGCAGCAGAAACTGTGTAATAGGACCAGAAAGGCAGTGGCCCTGTCCAAACATGTCCCTACTCTGTGACTATTATGATTATATTGCCGGGTGTTGGAGCTCCAGGTAGCACTGAAACTCAACCAGTAGAAACTCTCCGGTAACCAGAAATTCTAATTAAAATAGTAGTAGGAGTCACGTGCAGACCGCAAAAATCTTAGATTGTGAATGTTCGCCTGACTGCTACCCACTGACATAAGTCCCCACTTCTTCCTTTGACTACCCCTACTCATCCTTCAAAACTCAGGTGGGATTTTCTCTTCACCCGAAGGCCCTCTTGTTTTTTTTGATACAGAGTCTCACTTTGTTGCCCTGGCTAGAGTGAGTGCCATGGCGTCAGCCTAGCTCACAGCAACCTGAGACTCCTGGGCTCAAGCGATCCTACTGCCTCAGCCTCCCAAGTAGCTGGGACTACAGGCATGCGCCACCATGCCCGGCTAATTTTTTCTATATATTTTTAGCTGTCCAATTAATTTCTTTCTATTTTTGGTAGAGACGGGACTCGCTCTTGCTCAGGCTGGTCTCGAACTCCTGAGCTCAAACAATCCGCCCGCCTGGGCCTCCCAGAGCGCTAGGATTACAGGCGTGAGCCACCGCGCCCGGCCTCACATCCTTTTTAAGGCAGCAATTCCAATTTTAGGAGTCTATCCTAAGGAAATTAACATATAAACATACGTGCATATAGATGTATGTGAAAGGATGTTATTGAAGCATCGTTTGCAACAGCAAACGATGTTATTGGGTAAAACTTATCATAGATGCCCACAAGTAGGATGGATATTGAATCAAAGATGATGATATATCTGTATTACGGAAAACCATGCACCATTAAAAAGAACGTATGTATGTAGAAAAGGCTCCAAGACTTATTATTAAGCGATAAAAAAACAAATTGTAGAACTATGTAGTGTGATTTCTATTTAAAAAGTTAAGTGATACATACGACGTGTGTGGGTATACACACATTAGAAGACTTCACTAGTGGTTACGTCTATAAAGAGGAGTGGTCTATAAGACAGGAAGGGTGAATGCTAAGGGGGAGGACTCTCCTATTCCACTTAATAAACTTACTGTTTGAATCTTTTATAGCAAAAATGTATTCATGTACCACTGTGTTATTTTTAAAATCCAAAACTAAATATTTGAAATTTCAGAAATAAGCTTAAATTTATACAGAAATTTAAGTTAAACCTAGAGTAGCAAAATAATGGGAGACTGGATAATTTACAACTATTATTGGAGAAACTGGATAATGATATAAATAAAAAGTAACTCAGCGGCCGGGTGCGGTGGCTCACACCTGTAATCCTAGTGCTCTGGGAGGCCGAGGCAGGTGGATTGTTTGAGCTCAGGAGTTCGAGACCAGCCTGAGCAAGAGCGAGACCCCGTCTCTACTAAAAATAGAAAGAAATTAATCAGAGAACTAAAAAATATATAGAAAAAATCAGCTGGGCATGGTGGCACATGCCTGTAGTACCAGCTACTTGGGAGGCTGAGGCAGAAGGATTGCTTGAGCCCAAGAGTTTGAGGTTGCTGTGAGCTAGGATGACGTCACAGCACTCTAGCCCGGGCAACACAGTGAGACTCTGTCTCAAAAAAAAAAAAAAAAGTAACTCAGTTCCATATTTCAGCATATATCGTCATAAATCTGATTTGTATACATTTTTAAAATTGGAAACAAATGGTTTAGAATTTTGTCCCAACAGTGACAGGACAATATACTTAAGACTAATGAAGAAGTAGAGGAGATGATCATAAAGCAGATAGTTTCAACTATACTGAAATGCAAATAATGAACAGTATAAATTAACAAATTAAGAATTAAAATGAAGGTTATGTAATGGTAAAGAAATATTTGTGAATA
Organism: Avahi laniger; assembly: GCA_963575035.1. Taxonomy (NCBI): domain Eukaryota; kingdom Metazoa; phylum Chordata; class Mammalia; order Primates; family Indriidae; genus Avahi; species Avahi laniger. The sequence continues at coordinate 31,053 of CAUYSK010091960.1, forward strand.
TGACGATGAATAAAAGCTTAATATCCTTAATATCCTAAAAATTCAGAATAACCATGAGATATTAGGATCTTTTGTGAATAAAAACAATAAAATTTTAATGTAAGATTTGAAAGAAGAAATGAATAAATGGAGGAAATGTTACTTTTAATTCACTTGTAATTATAAATCCAACAGGGACTTTTGGGACCTTTACAATTGTTCAGGAATATATATAAAGATGAACAAATGGCTATAATTATCAGAGAATATACTGGAAAAGAACTGCACCCAAGAGGTTATAACTGGCCTTACTAGGTATGTGAACCTATATTAATACAACAATAAATAAAACAGCGTGAAACTAACGCACAAAGGAAAATGTAACTCAGAGGAACAAAATGAAGAATAAAAACTAAATTGAACTATATACTAAATGTTTAGTGAACCAATGTTTAGTGAGTGATTACTACCTGCTAGGCACATACCATTCTACTCTGGGGACACCACAGTCAACAAGTCATGCTCTCATCCAACTTATATTCTGGGTGTGTGAAGAACAAGAAGGCAAATAAACAAGATCTTTTCTGTTGTCATAAGTGCCCTGAAGGAAGTAAACAGAACGATGTGACAGGGAGTTACTTCAGACACGGTGCCAGGAAAGTCCCTTTGAGGATGAACATTTGAGCTGAGACTGAAAAGAAGTCAGGTATTTGAAGAGCTCAAGAGTGAAGGCACCTAGACAAAGCATTCCTGGGGACCGAACAAGCGTAAAGGCCCTGAGGCAAAAGGTACCTGTGTTTGAAGAACAGCAGCTGGAGCGATTGTGAGAGATTACACAGTGAGGTCAGAGAGGCAAATCAGCCGGATTAGGACAGGCCTTACGGACTGTGATAGGGAGTTGGGGTTTTACTCAAAATTTTATACAACATACATTAAAGTCTCTTCAGCAAAGGGAGGTAAAAAGGATTATTTATATTTAATATCATAGTTTAGAAAAAAGTTAGTTTGGAAAAAATAAGTTCATTTTATAATAAATTCAAAAAACACAGAGAATTACTTTTTCATTGCTTATAACGCAAGCCATTATTTTATGTGCAAATAAAGAAAAAATGCTGTAAATTATAATTGTAAGATGTCATCTATGCTAATACACTTCTAATTTTACAGTTAATAAAGTGTGATAAAATGTACATCTTAGAATAGATGAAATATGATATTATAAACCAGGATCAAGACTTCACTGGACAAGTGGTTCAATTATATTACAGAAGGCTGACATGGAAAAGAATATTGTAAATCCGCACATGGAAAATGCAGGCATGATTAATAAAAGTTCAGACATGCGTGATGTACTTCTGAATAGAAATTTAAATGACATGTTTCAGTGTTGAAGCTAGGAACGAACAAGCTCCAAGTACTGGAGGCATTATAAATTAATATACACTTTCTGAGTATCTATCTAGCAACATGCATCATAATTAGAAATATTAATTCTCTTGACCCAAGCATTGTTTTCAGCAGGGTGTGAATAGGCACAACAGCTTGTATAAAGACCTACACTAGCTTTATTCATTTAAAAAAAAAAAAAGGCAGCTGGGCGTGGTGGTGCACACCTGCAGACCTAACTACTTAGGAGACTGAGGCAGGAGGATGGCTCCAGCCCAGAAGTTTGAGGTCGCAGTGAGCTATGGTGACACCACTGCAATCTAGCCTGGGCAACAGAGCAAGACTCTGTTTCAAAACAAGAAAAGACAAGACAAATGGTAACAAAGTATCCAGTGCCTGTTCTCCTAGGTACTATGTTGTCTGGCATCAGCAGAGAACACTCATCTAACCCCCACTGAAAGATTCTGCTTTGACCTACTCTTGACATACAAAGGCAGGTCATGGCAAGCTCAGAAGCAGAAAATGTAATGCAGCATCCACGGTCTCACTAAACAGCCTAAGCCCAATGCCATGACTATGGTGAGCAGGTTTTTTGAAACTCGCTCACATGACCTTGACCTCTGACCTCCCCAGAAGGGGCTCTTGTAAACTCTCCCTAAAACCTGACCATGATCCAGAGACTCTGTTCAGCTTATCCTCTCTTGGGAGCCTTCATCTAAAAGTGGCAAATTACCCTTTCTTTATACAGCTAAGCGTATGCTTGTCATCCAGTTTTTCCAAACCAAGTAAAATATCATTTAGGGATGTATGTCACATGGTAAAATTATAAAGAGAAGCATAGGAATCATCAATCCAGAAGTCTTACAAGGGTTGCCATGAGGGAGGGGGGTGGAATTGAAGAGAGGCACTTAGGAGCTTCTAATGTACTAATAATGTTCTGTGTGACAGGTACATAGGTGTTCATTTTACTGGTATCTTTAAACCACATAAGCATGTTTTATACATTTTTCTATATATATATTTCACAAAAATAATTTCAAAAATAATAATCTTACTAGGATTCTGATTGGGTTTTTGGTAATTTTAGAATAATCTAGAAGTACTGACACTTTAATGTTTTCTCAACAGGAAAAGAGTATGTTATCACTTATTTTTTCTTTTTTCATATTTTTAGCAGAGTTTTAAGTCTTCATATAGATCTTTCACAATTTTACTTTATTCCTGGGTCTCTTATGATGAACCTTTTTGCTTTTGTGAATGGGTTGCTTTTAATATTACATTTCCAATTTATTATTGCTAAGGAAAAGCTACTAATTTTTAAATGTTAAACTTGTATCTAGCCATCTTACTGAACTCTATTATTAGTTCTAATTGTTTCTGGTTGATTTGGATTTTCTAGATAATCAATTCATCTGCAACTATTATATATTCTGAAGCTTAGTAAAGCCAGTCCCCCATTACTGCTCTTTTTCCCTCAAAATATACCTTTGCATTTCTTGACCACTCATTTGTCCTGATAAATTTTGCCTTTACAGAAGATGTCCTGATGATATTATACTTGGTTTCCCATTTGATGTACTGATTACTATCTCTAGAACTACTGTCATCTTTGCTTGACTCTTCCCAACAAGGGGAAAGCTTATAGCTTCATTTGTTTCAAGTATTCCTTTATGTTTTTCCTTTAAGATTTTACAGTTTTATTGGAATCAATGCCAAGTATTCCATACTTGGCAATTGATAATTAATTAATTAATTTCCAAACACTATCCTTTATCATTACTATAAATGAGATTTCTTTTTTTATTTGTTTGTTTTTTTGAGACAGAGTCTCACTCTGTTGCCCAGGCTAGAGTACCGTGGCGTCAGCCTAGCTCACAGCAACCTCAAACTCCTGGGCTCAAGCGATCCTCCTGCCTCAGCCTCCCAAGTAGCTGGGACTACAGGCATGCACCACCACGTCCAGCTAACTTTTTTCTATTTTTAGTTGTTTGGCTAATTTCTTTCTATTTATAGTAGAGACGGGGTCTCTCTCTTGCTCAGGCTGGTCTCGAACTCCTGACCTTGAGCAATCCACCCGCCTCGGCCTCCGAGAGTGCTAGGATTACAGGTGTGAGCCACTGCGCCCGGCAAGATTTCTTTAATTATGAATTTTCTAGCTGTTTTCATAGAAATAGAAAATTTAATTTTGATGGATTTATCTCATATTCTGCTCATACCATTCATTACTTTTTTTTTTTTGAGATTCGGTCTTGCTGTGTTGCCTAGGCTAGAGTGCAGTGGCGTCATCATAGCTCACCGTAGCCTTCAACTCCTGGGCTCCGGCGATCCTCCTGACTCAGCCTCCAAAGTAGCTGGGACTACAGGCCCACACCACCATGCCTGGCTAATTTTTCTATTTTTTGTAGAGACAGGGTCTCACTCTTACTCAGGCTAGTCTTGAATCCGTCTCAAGCAGTCCTTCTGCCTCAGCCTCCCAAAGTGCTACGATTACAGGTGTGAGCTACCATGCCTGGCCTATTACCGAAAATTTTAAAAAAATATTTTCTAGGTATATAATCAGACCACTTTATAGTGATAACTTATCTCTGTCTCTTCCTTGACTATGTTACTTCTTCATTTCTTTTTGTATCACTCATTACAAATATTTGTTGAAATCAGAGTAAATGATAAGAGATACCACTGTTTTCATGAATGCCTATAGATTTCTTCCCTGAGATAACACTGGCTCTAACTCTTGGTTTTAAAACTAAAATTGGTTCTTCAAGGAAAGTAAACTAAGTGACTGGGGGAAAAGGGAAAGGAGGATATTTTTCACTGTACAGGATGAGAATCCCAAACCCAAAAATCTAAAAAATCATGTTAAAAGTAAATGCTCATTGAGCATTTCGAATTTTGAACTTTCGGATTTGCGATAAGTATAATGCAAATATATCAAAATCTGAAAAAGTCCGAAATGCAAAATACTTCTGGTCCCAAGCATTTTGGATAAGGGATATGCCTTTTGAATTTTGAGCCATAGAAATGTACAATTTCTTTTTTCTTTTTTTTTTGAGACATAGTCTCATTCTGTCACCTGGGCTAGAGTGCTGTGGCGTCAATCTAGCTCACCTAGCAACCTCAACCTCCTGGGCTCAAGCATTTTTCCTGCCTTGGCCTCCTGAGTAGCTAGTATTATAGGCCTACACCACCACATCTGGCTAATTTTTCTATTTTTATTAGAGATGGGGTCTTTCTCTTGGTCAGGCTGGTCTCAAACTCCTGAGCTCAAGCAATTCTCCCACCTCAACCTCTCAGAGAGCTAGGATTATAGGCGTGAGCCACTGCGGCACCCGTCCAAAATGTATCATTTCTTCAAAAAATAAAGAGTTTACGCTAAATAAATATATACTTTTAATCAAATATAAATGCTTCATATTCCAATTTAAGAATGTTTATCAGGAATATAATTTGGATAATAACTTCTCTAAGCAACCACTGATAAAATTTTATTAGTTTTTCTTACTGTTATAATAGACAGTAAAAATTTTTATTTGTTAAACAGACTTGCATTCTTGGGATAAATACTATTTGAACACAATGAATAATTCTTCTAGTATGCAGTATTCCCAATAAAGAAAGAATCTTAGGGCTAAAAAGAATATCTAGTATCTTTGTAGATCAAAAACATCCAAACACACAGAAGAGCCAAAATGCAACAAAATGCAAAACAAAAACCCTTAAAGCTTAAATAATTTGTTTAAGGGCACACTGCTTGTTAACAGGTGAGTCCAAAAAAGAGCTGGGTCTCATGACCTCTGGGTTCAATTGGCTACTGGATACTAATATGCAATATTTGAGTAACATTTTCCTTTTTTAGAGTTGGGTTTCTGAATGCTAATCAATTTATCCCATAAAATACAATTAACTACTATGATTGTTTTGTTCTAAGTTTTAAAAATAACTTAATGTAATACAAAGGATAATTATTTCTCTAAGCAACCACTGATAAAATTATATTAGTTTTTCTTACTGCTATAATAGACTACAAAAATTTTTCTTTGTTAAACTGACTTGCATTTTTGGGATAAGTATTATTTGAAAGCAATGAATAATTCTTCTAGTATGCAGTATTCCTGATAGAGAAAGAATCTTAGGGCTAAAAAAAATATCTAGTATCTTTGTGGATCAAAAACATCCAAACACACAGAAGAGATAGAGAAAGAAAGATACTAGATATTCTCTATTGTACTTTGACATCTTTTTTTTCTTTTTTTTGAGACAGGGTCTCACTCTGTCACCCAGGCTAGGGTGCAGTGACCCAATCACAGCTCACTGCAACTGTGACTCCTGGGCTCAAGTGATCCTCCCTCCGATCCTCTATCCTAAGCCTCCTGAGTAGCTGGGATTACAGGTGTGGGGCACTACACCCAGCTAATTTTTGTTTGTTTTGTTTTTTTGCAGAGATTGGGGAGGTGGGGGGAATCTCCCTATGTCACCCAGGGTGGTCTCGACCTCCTGGCCTCAAGCGATCCTCCTGGGCTCCCAAAGCACTGGGATTACACGTGGTGAATCACCATGCCCAGCCATACTTCAGCGATTTTTTTAAAAAATTCTATTATCAGCCCATTAGGGAGTCAGTTCTTTTTTCCTTCTTTCTTTCTTTTTTTGAAACATTTCTCATTTCATCCTAATACTGGATTATTTCATTGCTTTTTTGCTGATCTCATTTGGGCATTTATTTTTGTAGTCAGCTATTTCAAATATATTGATAATATAACTCTGCATGTTGTCTCTTAAAAGCCATGTTTTCGATTTCTGACTTTTATCTTCTATCAATTGTGCCAATTATTTGTTGATTTTTATTGTATTTAGAAAGATCGAACCTTTTAGTTCCTTTTATTTTTACATTTTACTTATCTGATCTTCCCAAATCCAATGCACGCAAAATATTTAATAAATGTTCATTAAATTATAAAGTTTGATTTCCCTTTTTGTCTTGTTAATATGAATCTCTAAGTCTAATCCCTTAATACCTCTATCTCAATTTTTAAGATATATTATCACTATATTTCCTTCATTTTCAAGTATATTTTTATTATATGCACATTTCTACAGCCTGCTATAGTTTACAATACTATAAAGTACATCATCGCATTTGAATTCTACAATCTAATGTCTCTGTTTTCAGATAGTGGAACCATAGCTCAAACTCAGGTTTTCTGATGCTAGATCTTGAGCTTTTTCTATTATGCTATGCTAACTTTCAATGTCCAATCTGACTCAAGTGTTAAGGAAGCATTTAAAAATTATCTCAGATGTTCTCACTTATAAGTGGGAGCTATGCTATGGGTATGCAAGGGCATACAGAGTGGTACAACGGACAATGGAGACTCAGAAGGCAAGAGACAGAGAAGGGAGTGAGGGAAGAAAAATCACCTATTGGGTGCAATGTATACTAAAAACCCAGACATCACTGCTATACAATTAATCCATGTAACCAAAAGCTACTTGTACCCCTAAATCTATTGAAATTAAAAAAAAAGAAAGAAAACCTAAAGAAAAATCTCAGAAATTAATCTTTTCTTAGATGTTTTCATCATTTATTCAGACTTTTATATATAAGTGAACATATTAAGTTTTTAATTATCTTACTAATTTTCCAGATGTGAATGGGTATAAATACATGCATAAAATAAATAAAATTTAAAAGTTGCCATGTCCATGTAGAACATCACTTTTTATAAGAGTTTGGTGAATTAGAAACAAAAATTTATATTCAAAATTTCCATTTATTTGTTCCTCAGTATATTAAATTAGCTTCTTTAATTTTACCTTATATATAGCCTATAATTTTACCTTATATATAGCCTATACCCTATATAGTTGTAAGCAAGTAAAGTTTACATTTTACACCTAGAGAATTTTCTTTTCCACAACTGTTCCTTAGGTTTTCAACGTAAGCTTCTATCTGAGTACTTTCTACCTATGGGGCTTATTCAAGTCATTTAAAAAAGCCCACCTAAAATCTCATGGATAAAATGATGGAATTGTATTAAATGAATGGTTCCCAAGCGAGAGTCTTTACACATCTCAGTTTCTATGAAGATAGGAAAACAATCTTAAATAATTTCTAATTTTCAAACAGCCTAACAAAATTCATGTTTACTTACATCAAGATTGCACAGACTTACTAAACCATCAAGCTTCTTTGCTTTAGGTGATTATATGTGAAAATAAAAAGTATAAATTTTTAAATGACATTTGATTTGATAGTTGAAAAAAAATTCAAAACATGAAAACCAAGGGCAGTGCAAAGGCTGGGTAGAAACCAATAAATCCAAAAGCTCTGAGAGGACAGCTCAGGGGCTTTCCCAGAGCACCATCTGGTGGACATTTGGCAGCTTTCACCAATATCAATGAGAATGACGAAAGCATCTGTAAGTTGGTTACTCAAAAATCCTATGCAAACTCTCTAAAGTTGCTGCCATCATTAGCTGACTACACATACCTGGATGAGGTCCAAGATCCCAAGTTCACTCTCTGACGAATCCACACAAAATACAAAGTAGAGGGTAGCATAGTGTCGGTAAATCAGTTTGTAGTCAGAGCCACCAATCAAACTGTGGAAGATGGGAAACATTTAAATGTTTATATCTTAGACTTATTTTATTTTATGTTTTTAAGAGACAGAGTCTCACTGTGTCACCCAGGCTGGAATGCAGTGGCATGATCATAGCTTATTGCAACTTCAAACCCCTGGGCTCATGGAATACTCCTACCTCAGCTTCCCGAGTAGCCAGAACTACAGGCGCAAGCCACCATGCCTAGCTAATTTTTAAATTTTTTTTGTTAGAGATGAGGTCTCACTATGTTGCCCAGGCTGGTCTCATACTCCTGGCCCAAGCAATCCTCCTGCCTCAGCCTCCCAAAGTGCTAGGATTATAGGTGTGAGCCACCACATCTGGCCATAAATGCCTGTATCTTAATTAAACACATCAAAGAGCCACCTTATGCCAAAAGATGAAAAAGGGCCCAATAGAAAGGGGAAAGCTAAATGCTAAAGAGAGGCCATTTCTACCAGATGAATGGCAACCAAGTTTGGTACAGGTACCTAGAGCCACTTTACCTCACCTTTTCTCCTGCCTATCCTCCCAAGGACCAACTTCTCAAAGAGCAATATCTGAAGCACAATAATTCAATAGCTTCCCACAGAGAATCAGGTCTCTCCCTGAGCAGATCATGCTAAGATCAGTTCAACTTGCATCAGGTACTCACTTGACACGGTCAGAGAAGCAATAATGATGAAGGCCACTCAAAAGCGGGTATATGGGGAGAAAACTGAAGCTAACAGTTTACCTTCCACCCTCCAAGAAGTTACAAATGTTGTCATCCCGCTTGAGGACTAGATGGAAAGTCTCTCGAACAATCTGCTGTTGAATTTCTTCTGGCTATAGAACAAAAAAAAAAATAAAGTGAATCAGTGGGCAAGTCTGAAAAACTACATCCCATCAAAGGGGATGGACAGGGAGAGAAGTGTTTCCAAGCTGGGAATGATGTGAACATTTAGTGCTAATTTCAGAAAAGATAAAAATGATGAGTAGAGAAAAAATAGAGAGTGAATCTATGAAAAATGAACAAGGCTCTGCTATAGGAATTAAGAAAGGGTATATTTACTTAGATATCTAGGTCACTAACCATTAATGTCCTGTAGGTAAGCTGATATTTAAACAAAGAAAGGAGAATCGATAAACTCCCATACAAAGTCAAAGAATAACTAGAAGGCCTGATCCTGAAATATTCTGTTTTCCTGTGGAAAATATCTATGTCAGGTAAATAATAAATCTCAACAGGTCTAATACTATGAGAAGGTCAAGATGTAATCATGTATATATTTTTAAAAACTGAATCTGTCATCTTTTGTACTGGTAATATAGATACTAATACATTTAAGATGTTGTGCTACCAAGAAAATATTATTGGGAAAGATAGAAAAACTTCTATTTACAGATTAGAATTTGGAACAATCTCAGAGCTATAAATAAAATTTCTTTTCTCACTTACTATACACATAAGAAAGGTCAAGCCTGATGAATCACTTGAAAACTCACATTTGATTTCTACTTATACATGTGAGTTTCATAATAAGTATGGTAAAAATTGATGATGGGAGACAAAACCACTCATTAAGACAAAAAATAATTAAAAGCTCTAGACTAGTGCTTCTCAAACCTGAATGTGCAATGAATTAGTTGAGAATGTTATTAAAATGCAGATTCTGATTTAATAGGACTGGATTAAGTCCTGAGCTTACAGTTCTAACAAGCTCCCAGGTGATAACAAAACCACTGGTCTCGAGAAACAAAGCATAAGAAAATCTTCAGATTGGACTGCCCTAAAAGACAGAAAATAGATTCAAGTAATTTTAATTCCTTTTTTTCTAAAGCAGTGAATTTAGGTTTGAAATGGTTAGTTATGCAAAAGAAATAGAGAGAGGGAGAATGTCACTGTGGGGAAATTACTTTAAACCAATATGGGTAAGGAATGGCTCTCAGTATTGAATACATGAATGAAAACGTGCTAATCACTGGTCACTATAAACTCGAGTAAATGAATCACTATTTTCTGGGTTTTCATTCAAACAACACACAAAACTCACAGATGCCAGGATGCTGTAAAGGATTAACTCTGTAAGGTGAAACACAAAACATGCTAAGCATCAGCACTTTTTTAAACTGACAAAAACAGCTTTAGAATGAAAGCTTTTATCTGACTCCAGGGGAAGTGGCCGCAGTGGTATGAAATGGTGAGGCTACCTACTTTCCAGTTCAACAAACAAGACACCACTTTATGCACACTAATATGCTTTTAATCAAAAAGACAGATAACCAATGTTAGTGGGGATGGGAAGAAATTGGAACCCTTTTACATTGCTGAAATGTCCAGAAATGTAAAATGGTGCAGCTACTTGGAAAACAGTATGGCAGTTTCTCAAAATGTTCACCACAGAATTACCGTACGATTCAGCAATTTTACTTCTAGGTATATAACAAGAGAAATGAAAAAACGTGTCCACACAAAAACATGCACAAGAATGTTCATAGCAGCATTACTCAGAAGAGCCAAAAAGCCCAGTATGGTGGCTTACATCTGTTAGCTCAGCTACTCGGAAGGCTGAGACAGGAGGATGGCTTGAGCCCAGGAGTTTGAGGCATCAGTGAGGTATGATTGGGCCACTGCACGCCAGCCTGGGTGACAGAGTAACACTGTCTCCAAAAAAAAAGAGAAAAAGCTTCCAAGAGTAGAAAAAGTAACTGATGAATAGACAATCAAAATGTGGTAGGTTTATCCATATTATTTGGCAATAAAAAAGAATGATACATGTTACAACATGGATAAATCTTGAAAACATTATCCTAAGTGAAAGATACAAAAGATTATGTATTTTATGATTCTATTTACGTGCAATGCGTAGGCAAATTTAGAGAGACAGAAAGTAGCTAAGTGGTTGTCTAGGGTTGGGCGTGTTTGTGGAGAAATAGGGAGTGATTGCTGATGGATAGAGGTTCTTTTTGGGTGATGAAATGTTCTAAAATTGATTGTGGTAATGGTTGCACATCTCTGAGAACATATCAAAAACCAGCGAATTGTACATTTTAAATAGGTGAACTATATGGTATGTGACCTGGATCTTGATAACCCTATTAGAAAAAACTGGGGGGGGGGATTCACACACACATCCAAACGCAAATACATATTTAATAAAATGTAATCAAGCTTTAAAAATCCTATGAAGGGGTAAATTTATTTTTTCATTTCCATTTGAAAAAAGAGGGAACAAAAGTCTGAAAAAGGTTTATTTACTTGTCAATAGACACAGAGTAGAAAAGAGGAAGCTGAGGTAAGTTTTCTGACTCTTTTCCCTCTTCAGGTTCACTAGTCCCCCAAGTTAACATTTTTAAATTTAGCCAGGAAGAAATAAAATCTTAAGAGGCAGGAGGCAAATAATGATGTTTGTGTTTTACCAGAGAAAGGTTTTTGGAAAATTCAAATCCACAAGGTCATTCACTTAGTGAGCTCTCACGCGGCAGCATTTACAATTTCTCATTATTTCCCCACTTTTATTAGACTTTCTTCAACCCCACAGAGTGAAGGGTATCCAATTCCTGGAATGTCCCATTCAACAATGAAACAAAATAATTCCGAAAAAGAATTTTTCCAGACCCTCTGGCTAAAACAAAAACTGTAACCTGAATGTTTCTTCCTCCTCGCAAAACTTCGGTCAACAGCCAAAAAGATTAAAGACAGTCGCTTCAATCATTCCATTTCTTAACGAGGCACAGTCCCCACCGACGCTTAAACCTGGTGCCCCGACGCCCAAGGGAAAGTGTCACAAAATGGCACAGAAATGCTGGGGTCCAGAAAGGGTTCTGGGAGAGCGGAATTAAGTGGTTAAGTAAGGGGAGGGTCATGCACCGTGCAGGAGCCCGAGGTGCTAAGCGAATGGTGCCCGAGCGCAAGGGGCCAAGGGGCAGGGAAGCGGGCGCGGGCGCCCTGAAGGGGCATGGCGAAGCCGGGCCGCACTCACGAAATGCTGGTAGAAGCGGACCAGCCGCGGCTTCCCATGATTGTTGAAAACCAGAATCGCCTGAATCATCTTTGCCGGCCACGCTTCGCTCAGCATCAGCTGCTCCCAGAAAGCATCTTCTTCCGCCACAACATAAGCATTTCCGGTTGGTGCGCGGCTAAGAGCGGCTCCCAGAAACTTGGTCCCGGCGTCCAGGAGCCCGAGCACCGAAGGGTCCGGCCTCGCCGACTCCCTGGAGAGGGTAGCGAGCTCGCCTGGGGAGGGCAGGCGCGGACGCAGAGGAGGGCCGGCACCTAGGCCAGCGTTGGTGGCCAGTCAGAGCCTGGCCAGGATGCGAACCCGACGGCCCAGGATCCCGGGCCCAGGGCAAAGCCGAGCATATCGGAAAGGCAGATCCCGAAGCTGACACTTGACCAGCCGCAGAGCAGCCAAGTCGGAGAAGAGGAAGCTGGAGCCTGCCTTTCTCACCTTCCGCACCCAAACGTGCAGTCCTACCTTCTCACCAGCGTTTGCAGAACGTTCCGCGGTGTGGAGACGCCGGTTAATTTAGCCATTCCTCGTATAAGGAACATTTAGTTCATTTTTATTTTTAAGTATTACCGACAATGCTGCAGAGAGTTATATAGCTGTCTCCTCGTGCAAGTGTGCCGTTTCTCCATGGTAGCTGGTGAATGGTGGAGTTAAGAGATCTTTAGTGCAATCCCATTTAAAAGGTACTGGCGATCCCAAATTGGCCAAGTTATTGTTTTTGCTTTTTCTTTTAATGACCTAGTGAGGTCACGTCCGTACACTGCAGATGGAGCTGTACATAGAGCTGTAAATCTATCCAGAGGACTGTTTGGCACTATGTATCAAAAGCCTTTAAAATATATAACATTAGACCCAGGGTTTCTAGGTCTAGAATTTACAATAAAATGATTATGGATGTGTGAAAAGATTTAGCCTCAGGAACATACATCTCAGCAGTGTTATTACAGGAGAAAAATGGGAAGCAAAGTAATTATTCCAAAATGAGAAATTGGAATGCATTGTTCTATATGCAGATGAGAAATACTAAACATGCATGTATTTATTAAAAATCATGATGTGAAAGATTTATGATATAGGGAGATGTTCATGACATATCTGTTAAGTGAAAAGATTGCATAATGTACAGAAACAGCCCACTTTGTACAAGACTGGAAGTAAATATGCCAAAATATGCATAATGTACCTGATGGAATGGCAGTGTCAGAGTGTTTGATCCACACAGCGCAGTGGAACCACACTGCCCTAATTAAAATCCTGGCTCTGTCGACTGCCTGGGGATCTTGGGCGAGTTTCCTCATCTGTAGAACAGGCATAATAACGGTTTCCTTAACTGGAAAACTGGAAAATGATTCTACTTACCACAAAGATAGTTGTTACAAATACAAAAGGAGTTAATATTTGTAAGCGCGTGGAACAGTGCATGGTGCATAATTGAGTATTATGTGATTTAAAAGCATCTTTAAGTAGTAGGATTATTGATATTTTTCTCAAATATTACTTTTGTAGCCAGAGTTTTTAAATAAAAATCTAAAGGCAATTGTATGGAAACTTCACAAAATGTGTCAAATGTTGAGGAGGAATATCAAAGAAAATTCTAAAACAATAATGAAGAGGAACTAGCCCTACCAACTATTAAAACCAGTATGATGGTTCAAATTGTAATTATAGGGAGACTTAGAATTATTATAATTTGGGCATAAAATAATTTTAATATGTGATGTAGGAGACATCATGACAGTGGGAAGGAATTCAGTAAATAGGATAACTCATTAGCAATTTGAAACTTAGCAGGTAAGTATTAAAAAAACAGAAAATAACCAAAATGGAAGAAAACAAAATTGAATATCTAACATCTGAAAAGAATATGTATTAGCTTAGAAGCAGTGAAAATCACAAAAAGTCAACAGATATATCTATATAAAGATTTTAGTTTTGTCTGTAAACAGAATTTTTAAAATGGAAAAATTGTTAAAATGTGGCAAATGGTTATATTAAAATATAAATAACTGATAAACCAAAAAGTAAGACCCCCCAGTAGATAAATGGGCAAAGTAACTGAGTAACAAAAGAGGAAATACATCTAGGAAATGAAAAACACTGTTTAAGCTCACTATAAATGGGGGGAAAGGCAAATTAAAATATATTAAAGTAGTATCTTCACCTTCTCAAATAACATTTTTAAAAAATGTTTTCATACCCTATTCTGACAAAGTAGCATGAAAATGGTTCTCACCTACATTGCTGATGAAATTATAGTTTAGAACAACCCTTTGGGAAGCAATTTTTCAATATAACAACAACTTTACAAAAGATTCATGGATTCCTAGTCATCTGATTCCTGGGAATCTGTTCCTAAAGAAATAACCCCAAAATATAGTGTGTGTGTGTGTGTGTGTGTAGGGGGTGGCAGACAGAACTATATCATTGTCAACATTTTTTGAAACATTAACTATATTAGCTAGTGATCAATTTAAATATCCAAAAATTGGGCCATGACAGAACTATTCAATGGTAGTCAATCTTAAAAAATAATGGTTATGAAGACTATGTAGCAACATGGAAAGTGATTATGTAACATTAATTGAAAAAGTAATATAAAATTTTATATGTAGGCATAGTATTACAATGACTATAGAAATTGCATATTAAAAAAACCAAAACACTAAAAATTATAAACATGACAATGAAATTATGAGTCTTCTTTTCCTCTTTAAATATATTTTCGAAGTGCATCGCTATTTTTGGAGATTAGTTTAATCCCTCAGCATTTCTTTCTTTATAAATGGAAGTTCAGAGGATTTGCTTGGGTCTATCTGAAGATATAAAATAACTGTCCATTTCCATCAGTGGCCCCAGGGATGGGAGGAACATTGGAGGAAGAATAGAAATTCAGATGGACAGAAGAAAGGGACCTCCCAAGAAGAGTCCCAGCTGAGCAATGGAGGGGGAAATGGCCAGTCCCTGTGGGACTGAGGCAGCCTTTTCAAAACCGTATTTCTCAGAACAGCCATCCCATGAGATGCTCCTCACAAAAAAAGGTTTCTGTGGTCAAATAAATATGGGAAATATGTAATCATATCATACCCTGTATTGAAGAGTTAAAATATTAGCATATTAAAAGCTCTGAGAACTCCTACAGAAATGTTTATTTAATCTAATGTTGTACCAACTAATTAGATCACAGAAACACCACCACCACCGTTTTTTGTTTCTAGCATGTTTCCTGCAGATCCTTCAGGCTGCGCTGGAATATGGTCCAGAGCTCATAAAGAGGAAGCGAGCAGAAAGGAGGGCTGTGACGTTGTGAGGAGCTCTATAAGTTGTGTTAAGGAACTTGAACTTTTCACCTGGGGAATCATGGGATCCAGTCTGGTTTCACAAAGTTTCAGAAAGCTGGCCCTGGCGGCCACACTGGGGGATCTGGGGAACCCTGGTCAGCCGCTGCCTCATTTCCTCAGCTCCCCACAGATGTGTCAACTAATGCTTCTACCCCTGGCTAGGCCTGCCTAATGCCCGTCCTGGCCAGGGCAGGACACATGATGAAATCAGGGGCTTTGGCCTCACCATCTTTGGGGGAGTTTGAGACAGTTTTACTGTCACTGAGTCCTCTATCCAGAATGCCAGGATGAGCCCTGGGTGCCCATGCAGCCTCTGAGCAGCTTTCCATCCTTTCCCTTCCTAATCCTAGGGAGTAAGATTTTGCCTCAGTTTCCCTACCTGCTGAGCCGGGAACCCAGTCCTTATCCCCAGCCCACACAGTGGTTTTCCCATCCCCAGGGGGCTGGTTTCAGCTCCCTACATTTCGTAGCCATAGGCTGGGCTCCTGTCAAACGGCAGGTCACCCAGAATCGTAACGTCCCTGCTTACGCACTGCACCACCTCCATTCACCTAGAATCTGAGCATCACTCTTGACCCCTCCCTCTCTCCCCAGGTCCTGTTGATTCTGGCCCCTGAATGTCCCTCAAGCCATTATTCTCTTTCCATCTCCCCTGCCACTGCTGTACACCAGACCACTCCAGCCTCGCACCCAGTTGCAGCAGTCTCCTAAATGAGTTGTTGCCTCCAGTTTCTCTGCAGTCAAGTGATCTTTGAAACACACAAATCAGATCTTCTCACTCTCCATGGATCACCAGCTTCCAGGATGTTAGGGATAAAGTCCCCAATTCTTTAACACGCCTGAAGATGCCATGCCCGAGCTCCAGCCTCATCTCAAACACACACCCGTGACTCATTCTCTGAGCTCTAGCCACAGTGGCCTGCCCCTTCCTGGAGCCCTTCCAAGACACCAAGTCCTTTCCGTTGCCTTAGGACCTCGCCCATTGACACACTGGGCCTCCCTGTTTGTAGTGGTGGTTTGCCCACATGAGTCTGCCATACCCTTTGGCCATGGTGCTATGGACAGCAGGATGCCCCCACTGGGTGACTCTACCCCTACTCAGTGTCCCCAGTTCCCCTCCTGCTCAACTGCCTCCCTGACCACCCCCATGGTTGAGGTCCCAGCATGACCTGCCTGTGAGACAGCCACATTCAGACACAGGACACCAGAGAGGTGGCTACTGCATCCTTTGGTCCCTGTATCTAAGACCTTCCTGTAGGCCATGGAAGGAGTGGAAGCTTTGCCCTTGACAGCTCTGGATTTAAATCCCGGTTCTGCCACTTATTAGCTGTGTGACTTGGGGCAAGTTGAACCTCTTTTCCTCCTCTGTAGTACGCACGCGGAAGCAGAACAGTCCAGTGGTTAAGAATACGGGCTTTGAAACTGCCTGGGTTTAAATTCCTCTCTCCTCTGTATACTATCCATGGAGCCTCTGAGCTTTAGTCTCATATGAAAAAATGGGGATAATAATCACATGTACCGCATTGGGACTGTTGTGACAATTAAGTAAGATATTGCAAGTGCTTAGCACCTAGAAGCACTCAACGGTCAGGGGCTGCAGTTATTATCATTGAAAGCCTCTGGCCCCGTATTTGAGACACTAGGGGGGCTCGATAATTGTTAGTTCACCTCTACCCTCTTTTTCTTAAGCCAAGCGGGATCCACACGCCACCAAGTCCTTAAGACTTTCAACTCCAGATCTCTTCACAGGTCTGGGTGTGGGCACACTGCTCAGCAAGGCAATGTTCGTGCCCAAAGAGAAATGGCTTTCTTCTTACGGGAACAGCGCTCAGTGGAAAGACCAGTTACACCTGGGAATAACTCAGTCAGTGCAGAGGAATTCTTCTCTGAAGATTTACTCATTCATAAAAATGAATCTTCAAGGTACAAAACAACAACAAAAAGGGTATTCTCAATAGTGTGGCCTGGCAGAGTGAGTCTGAGAGATGCGGCCAGCACGCCCACCTGTGAGCACTGCTGGCCTCCCTGGGGACAGCACCCAGGAGAGCAGCCAGGGAGGTCAGACGACAGCAACCCTGCAGTGGCATGAAATCAGGGGAGGAATAAAGAATTGGCCACCGGGTGGGGGCAAGGTACAGAGGACCAGGAGGTTTGAAGCAGGACAGCAGAGGCCACAACACAGAGTGCCGAGGAGGGGGCGGGTGTGGGAGGGAAGCAGGAAACAGAACAAAGGAAGGAGCCCGCTCCCTTCTCCCCTGAGCCTCTCTGCATCTAGACGAGGGATATTGCCGAGGTCTGCACCAAGACCAAGTCCGGTTCCTCCCACACTGCCCTGGGGGACTTGCCTACCACCTGCCTTCAGAAACAAGGCTGCCTTCCACGGCAAGGTCACCATGAAAACATCTAGAAAGTCTAGACTCGCATCCAGGGAGGGGCCCCCCCTCAGCCACACGGCATGGGCCCCACTGGCAAGACCGTCATTGTGGTCTTGCATTTGGTTGTCGCAGAGCTCGTTCAAAGGGTATTTATTCCGAGGCGGCTGCAGGGAAGAACCGGGCTTGGTGGACTGCTCTCTGCAGGTCCAGAGTGGAAGTCATGGAAGAAATTCTCAGCGGGTGCTGGCGGGCCCCAGAAGCATCCTCGTCCCACGAAGCTCAGTCATCCTAGAGGAATCCAAGGAGTAACATAGAAAGACATGGACAGAGCACGTGTCATAAAGGCCATCAGACAAACAAGGGCTCCGACATGTGGTACCCGTGGGGCCCGGGCCACCTGCCTTGGCCCCACCTCCTCAGAGCTGGCCCCGGGAGCTGGCCTGGCAGCCCCAACCCTTTTTCAGTCCAAGACTCTCCTTATCAAGGTGGAGGGAGTCCAGACGCTCAGTCTGCCTGGCCTGCTTCCTGTGGCCAAGGTCGTCATCTCCCTCACCTAGACAAATAGCCCATTTTTCTGTGACTTTGCTTCAAATGTTCGATTCCGGGCCTTGAGACATCAGTTCAAACCTTCAGGTACAAGATGCTTCAGAAAGACGACTGTAACTAGGCTGAGGAGCAGCTAGGGGCTGACCCTCGGCAGAAGCAAAGCTAGTCCAGGCCAAGTCCGCCATTTCCCAGCTGCCTCGGGCAAGAAGCCCAGACCAAAGGAGAAGAAAACACTCACGCGGCGGCTCAACGGCCTCAGCGTGGCGATGTATTCCCTCGCGGGGCAAATGTTTTGAGACTTAATTACCATCACCAGTTCCCTCTGTAGCTCTCCTTCCCATCACTGGCTTTTATACATTTGTGTAGAGTCCCACGCTGCCACCCTTCATACCTTGAAGGAATTTTCCTGATGCTGACACACTCTAGGAATTCCACAGAATTCCACCAAAGCTGGGGGTAAGATGTATCCTGCTGGCTCCTCATCCTACCCCCAACCTCAACCAGTCCGTATAAAACTCCCACCGTGAGGTATAACCGCACACAACACCAGGTACGTGACCTACCCACTCCTCGTCCTCTGCCCCGTCCCCCTGCTCTCGGATGTCCGCTGTGGCCCCCTCTGATGATTTCTGGGCCATGATGTTGTCTGTCCAGGACACCCCTGTCTTTCCATCACCAGCAAAATTACACTTGGTCACTGCTCCAGCCTCCAGTTTGGCCAATGACTCTGAAAGAAGAAAAGAAGTTGAATGTCCTCTGTTCCCGTGGCAGAAACACAGTGGGGGGTAGGCCCACTCAGGTGGGGCCCCCTAGGCCTGGGTTAAGCCATTGTTCTCTCCAGGCCTGGGGTGGTCGGTGAGGACCTGGGTGGGACCCCTAAGGCACAGTGGGGAGCAGTCACCCACAGGAACCATGGAATTGGGTGGTACCCCAGGATCCAGGGTATCTAGCCTGATGGCCCCAGGGTGTTTGTCCAGGGATCTAGGAATAAACCTCAAGGGCTTAGTTGTGTCCCCACTGAGGCCACACCTGGTCTGCTCCCCTGAGCTCTCAGCAGGAGAGGTGGGGGAGCCTGAGAAGGGAGCCCGGGAGCCCCTGGGGCCACACAGGAACATCAGGCCAGAGTGAGGGCCGCACTGCTCACCCAGGAAGGGGCCATCGCCCCGAGTCTTCAGCCGCACCCCGGCCCCGAGCTCGAGCTCCATCGCCTCCATGTCCGACTCGGGCATCCAGAAGGCCACTGTCTGCTCAGGGGCGAGGCTCTCGGTCAGCGCCAGCAGCTCTGGCTTATTCACCAGCTCTCTCAGCTCCTCGGGCGAGAGCCTGTCAGTGTCCCTCTTGGCTTCCACCTCTGCGGGCACACAGCACAGGGGTCCTTATGGCCGTAATAACAGCAAGCACTGACTGAGGCCTGTTAGGAGCCAGGTGCGGGCGGAGCGTTTTATACTCTCACAATCAGCTGTAGGGTGGGACTCATCAGCGACCTCCTTAGCACAGGAGGTGCCGCCCGGCTCTGAAGCCCGGCTGCCTGCTGCAGATCCGGGCTCTACGGTAACTTGGGCAAGTTACTTAACCTCTCTGTGCCTGAAAAATACAATACGATCGATGTCCACATGACAGGAACATGAGGTATAAGTGAAATAAAGCATGTAAAGCACTTATCACAGTGCCCGGCACACAGTAAACCCCCAGGGAGTGTTACTATGTTGTCCTTATTCCCATTTTATAGATGAGAAAAACGAGGCTTAGAGAGATTGAGTAATTAGCTCAAGGAGACACAGCAGGGAAGGAGGCAGGATTCAAAACACCCCCATGTGATCCTACCTTCCCACTGAGACCCCGGTGACCAGACAGGACTCCCTGCAGGCTCTTGGGAGCTCCCTGGCTGGGGTGGGCTCGGCTGGAACAGGAGTAAACTCTGGTAGTCCCCATCCCTACTGGCCGTGGCAGAGCTCATCAGCTCGGGGAGGAACCCAAGTCCTAAATCTGCAGGTGCTGGTGCAGGGAGGGGAGCGCCCAGACTGCGCAGTGAGCGCAGCCTTCCAGCTGGGGTGCTCATGCGGGGGCTGAGGCCTCATGAAGGTAAGCCAGGCCGCACCCCCACAGCAACCCCGAGCTTGTCCAACGGGATGCCTTCTCCGCGCCAACGCCAGGTGGCCACGCTCCGTTGGAGAACATCCCAGCCGACCCACCAACACATCCCATGGACCACATTCCCTTCGTGGTGTACAATCTCAGCCAAGCTGTCAGGGACGCCTTCCGGGACTGCCCAGACAGCTCGCACAGAGGACGGCTCCGTGCTCCAGCCTCTGCCCAACCTCCCCCTGACAAATCAGCCCACTACTCTGCGAGAGGACAGAAGTCATCAGGTGGGGCCTCTCACTTCCCTGCCACCACCTACCTGTCAACTCACTTCCTACTGCACAAAACCTCTCCTCCCCTTCAGTCTCAAAGGCCAGAAGTCCTTCTCCTGCCTCGACACAGTTCCCCATGAGGGCTCCAGACTCCTCCCACGCCCTCCGGGACCTGCCTCTCCCTCCCACTCCCTAGCTTTTCCTCAAGGCCTCCATGCTCTGGCTTTGACACCCTGCCCCCTGCCACAATCACAGAGTTCTTAACTGGCAAACCCCTTGGATGCTCCATATTCTGGATCTTACTGATCCACGGCAGCACCTGACCCCACTGCCAGCTCCTCGCTCCTGTTCCCTGGGCTTCGCTGGGCTTCAGGGACACCTTCCCCGTGTCCCTCAGACCTCTTTGCGGGACTCCTGCCCCTGTCCACCTCCTATCATTGCTGTTCCCAAGACAACCTCCCGGGCCCACTTCTTTTCTCCTCCTGGCCAACTTCATCCACTCCCATCGCTTCCGTACTCTGACTCCACACCCTACTGCCAGGTCCTCAGTCCTGGCCTTCTCATCTCTGCCCCAGGCTACCATAACAGCAGAGCCCTTCCCTGGGCTCTGGCCGTGGGCCCCATCTCCTCTACCAGACTGAGAACATCTCCAGTGCAGGACCGAGTCCTGCTTGTCCCTGGACCCTCAGCACGTGGCACAGGGCCTGGTGCGCAGCAGGTGCTCACTAAATGTTCAGGGAAGCAATGAGCAACTGAAAGCGTGAATGAATAACACGACAGACCCCCACACAGCAGCAGGCAGCAAAGAGGTCCTACTACAGCCAAAGTTGGGAAGAAGAGCGAAACCGTGGAGGGCCTGCAATGGTCTGAATGTCCCCCCCAAATTCACATGCTGGAACAATCACCAAAGCAATAGCATTAAAAGGTGGGGCCTTTAGGAGGCAGGTGGTTAAGTGTGAGGGCACGGCCCCCACGAGTGGGAATGCTGCCCTTATGAACAAGGGGGAAGGAGCTGCCTGGCCCTTCTGCCATGCGAGGACATGGCGAGAAGTCACCATCCTTTAAGCAGAGAGCACAAGCCCTCCCCACACAGCCCTCACCTGCTGGCACCTTGACCTCAGACTTCTCAGCCTCCAGAACTGGAAGCAACTAATTTCTGTTTATAAATGACCCAGCCTAAGGTACTTTATCATAGCAGCACAAATGGCCCAAGACAGGGCCCAAGAACCAAACGAGGATTTTGGCAGTAAAATGAAGGCCGCTGGGGGCCTGGCCTGGGTTCTGCAGAAAGGCAGATAGAGCCCAAAGCCACGTCTGTGGATGATTCTGTCAGACTGCAAGAGACGGCAGGAGACGGGAAGGCCGGCCTGGCCCCTGGGACTGAGGCGGGGCAACGGCGATTCTCTGAGCAGAGGAGTCCAGGCAGGAGCAGGGAGGAGTCCAGGCAGGGGGGCCCCAGGCCAGACACCAGCTTCGAGGCCAGCCATGCTGAGAAGACACTTTCTAGGGGCCAAGAGGCTCAGGAGACAAAGGCAGGCCATGCTGTGGGAGGGCCCTGCGGGAGGAAGGGCAGAGGGTACCTACTGTACGATGACATGAGGAAGCCCGTGTTCACCTTCCTGGTGGCACTGAAGTTGGGCTCGATTTCATCTCCCTTGGGGTTGAATTTACGGCGGTGGATGCGACTGGGCCGGATGTGCAGCACGTGGTAGCGCTCCTGGGGCCAGGCGGACAGAGAGTGAGGGGCCGCTTCACCCCACCCAGCACACGCACTGGGGCTGCTGCCCTGCCGACCTCACCCTCCGCCCCGAAGCCCACCTCAGCTCCAAAAGGTGTTCAAGCTGGGCAGATCCCCCCACTAGAATATGCATTCCTTCCTGTGTTCTAAGAGCACCTGCCACGCACAATGAGCTGTGCTCGAAGTCCCTGACGGGGTGGGCACAGGGCCTAACCCCAAGGCTTCCACACAGAGACAAAAAACATATACAGAAAACCATAATGTGGAAACCAAGGACTGCAAATGCCATAAGGCAGGAGTGGACGCTGCCAAGGTGCCATGGGAAGGGCCCTGAGAGGGAGCCCTGAGTGAGGGCAGCCACTCTGCCCCTCCAACAGACACAGTCCCTGGGGCAAATCACTCCTAGCCTTCTGAGCCTCGGTTTCCCCTGCCATACAGGGAACAATGCGATGCCCACTTTCAGGAATGTTGTAAGGGTTCAACAAGATAACAGGAGCCAGCACAGTGCAAAGTACGAAGTGTGCTGTGAATGCTGTCTGCCAGCTATTCTGATCCAAATGGGTGGAAGAAACGCTCCCAGAGACCGAGGACAGGGAGGCCGCTTCCTGGGGGAAACAAGGAAGGTGACGTCTTAAAGCATAGGGAAGCTGCCCCCGTGAGAATAAGGGTGTAGGGAGAATATTTAAAGCTCGGGACAAGTACGTGAGAGTCAAGAGGCCTGTGGGAGCCCAGCCTGGGAAAGCAAGTGGGATGAGTCTGAGACAGGCCTTGAGTTGGCATTTGGAGTTTGGATTTTATCTGGCAGACAAGAAGGAGTCCTGTGTGAGCAGCAGCAAGACCCTCAGAGAGGTCTTTCCAGAAACAACTGGGAAGCAGGGCAGGGATGAGCTTTAAGGGGAGCCAGAGGCAGGAGGGCAGATGTTATCAGGACAGGCCGAGGGCCCATCTGAGTGAGCAGAGGTGGAAAGAGGAAGGGAAGGGAGAGGAAGAAACGGGAAAGGCAGGAGCCCAGCAGGACTCAGCATTGCTCACCTGGGGCAGCGGGGAGGCGAGCAGTGGGGCTCTGCAGGCTGGTGGCTGGCAGGGCGACTGCACTATCACCAGGAACCAGCTTGGAGAGGGGCTGGGAAAACACCCTGCCTGCGTGAGAGCAGCCAAGGCAGGCAGCCCCATGCCGGCGCGGGGCTACCGCTGGGCCCTGCTGCACAGGCCAGCCGGGGGCTCCAGACTGTGTGCCCACCTGCCGACTTGCATGCTAAGGAGGAGAGGGTGCAGCACAGCATCTCTTGACGTGAAAATCGTGGTGAGCTGGGAGCTGAGGCTATTCCCAAGAGGATACGGGAGAGAAACGTAGGGTCCACGTAGCACCAGGCCTCTGGCCCCCCTCAAGAGGGCATTTTTAGGGACCAAGCTCAGTTTTGGAGACCAGTGAGATAAGGTGGTCAGCACATCTAGCTCTGGGCCACTGGAAAGTGGGGTGGGAGCTCAGAACTGGAGCTCAGAAAAGAGACACAAGCGAGTACGAGACGGTGAATGCCAGGTATACCCGTGAACACCTGAGATGGGACACTAGAGATACGGAGCATGACTCCAGGAGACTGAGAGGGCAAAGGTAGCCGGGACATCGACACGGAAACTGAAGCCCCAGGGTCAGCAACGTAGACTTCACATTCAGGCTAGACTGGGTGTCGGGCCTGGTCTGTCTTCCCAGCCTTGCCAGACTCTCTGGCAAGAACCCGGGCCCCCCCACCTGTCTGCCGCCCAGCACACCCTACTGCTCCCTTTCCACTCGGGGTCCCGTCTGGCCGCTGACCTCCCCACCCGCTTCCCACCTGCCGTCTGAGCCCATCAAGGACGGAGCCGGATCCCAAGCCTTGGCACTGGAAGAGCCTCGCACAAGGAGATGCCTCGGTGGGGGAGGCCTGTGCAGCCAGGGCCCTGTGGGTACCACCGAGGAAGCATCCTCACCTTCCTGCCATGGGCATCCGAGATGCTGTGCCGAGATACATCCACCAGTTCTCCCTCGAGCAGGACGCCATTTCCCCTGGGGATGAGAGGGAAAGGAGGGATGGCCAGTTCTGCCAGTCCTCAGGAAGGAGCCACAAGCAAATCCCACCTGTGTCTCCGATTGACCCGGCCCTGAGTGGCCCCTTTCTCTGTGCTTCTCACATAGGGGCCTCCATACTTCCAAGGGTCCCAAAGGCTGGCGCACTGCCCAGAAGGCAGGAGGAACCTTGTCAGGCTGCCCTAAGACCAAGCTATGGCCCCCTCCTGCAGGGTCACTGGGAGTTACCGTCACCAGAGCCTCAGTCTTGTCTACGAAACGCGGAGAAAAACAGCTGCTTCGCTCTGCCCCTCCGCTGATGACCTAAGATCATGCATGTGAAGGTGTTTTGTAAACTAAGTGCTTACTAAATATAGAAGATTTTACTTTTTTATTTAGCCACATTTGGAGGGAGGTATCTAAGCTGCTAGAAATGATCTTCCCTTTCCACTTGTTTTAAAATACTTCCATATTCCTGTTCTCATTCACGTCCACGTGGTCGCCAACCCAAGGAAATGGTTATTGCCCCTTTACAGGTGGAGAAACCCAGACTCAGAAGTCTTGGGACGAGTCCAAGGTCGCAGGCCCTCACCGAGAGGAACTGGACCCTGGCCTCCTGATTCCAGTTTTCATAAAAGCAGAACCTGGGTCGTCCTTTTTCAAACCCACAGAAGTGGGAGAGGGACGGGGACAGCTGAAGATGACAGCGGAGGGGGGGTGGGAAGTGAAAATTCCCTCTACCTTACTTGCTTCTGTCTAGCCCTCCCTATTCTTTAAAAAAAATATTTAACTGACAGATTGTATAGATTCAAAGGGTGCAACGCGATCACCTGATACATGTACACGTTGTGTAATCATTACCACAAGCAAATTAGCAAACACGCCCGTCACCACCCAGGCTGCACGTTAGATCCCCAGAATGGGTCCAGCCTGCTGGTGAAAGCTCACAGCCCCTTACGGCCGCCCCCCATTCCTCCGCCCCCCAGCGCGGGCCACCACTGTTCTGCTCTGTCTCTGTGGTTCAACTTTTCCAGATTCCACGTGTAAATGAGATCAGAGAGTATTTGTCCTTCTGCCCTGGCTTACTTCACTTGGCATAACTCTTTAATGTTTGTAACTGCAAATGGAATGGTGCTTTCCTTCTCGTAACTCCGGGAAGGCCGGGCCGGCCCTCCGGATCCTCGTACCCGGCTCCCGCAGGCCCTGCCCGCCAGCCCCGCCAACTCCCACCCGCTGTTCCGGCCACACAGCGGCCACCGTCCCTCCGGGGCAGGGCACAAGGCCGTGCAAAGGCCAGGAGGCGCAGCGGCGTGACACGAGGCTGGCGTTACAGCCATGGCGCTGGGGTGGGGACAGGTCGGCGCGAACCGAAGCACCGTCCTCGGGGCCCAGGTTGGGCGAGCCTCTCCGAGGCCGCTCCGTGCCGGGGGCGGGAAACGCGGCGGCCGCGGCCTGCAGCAGCTGCTGGAGGCCGCAGAGCGGCGTCGGCAGCGCCAGCGCCTCCTCCCCCCGCACCCCACCCGTGCAGGGGCTGGACGGAGCCCGGGCCCGCGGGGCGCGCGGAGCCTACCCCTGGTGCGCGGCGGGGTCCCACCCGGGCAGCCGCGCGCTCCGCACCGCCTTGTTCCGGAGCGCGCCGTCCTGGTAGATGCGGCTCATCGTCCCGAGCGCCGAGCCGGGGCGCGGGGCGGGGCGGGGCCGGCGACTCCCAGCCCGCAGGTCCGGGCGCCGCGCGGCCCGGAGTTAAAGGCGCCGCGGGGCCGGCCGCTTAGCACGCAGGGGTGGGAGGGAGCCGGGCCCTTCTCTCTGCTCCCTATTACTGCAGGGACATACCGGCCCCAGCACACGCGCAAAGGGGAAATTGAGGCCCGAACATCCTCCTTAGGATCAGCTCTGGAAAGATGGGTTTCCGGGAAACAGGAAAAGAGAAGAGGAAACAGCCATTAGGAAGTGGTGGGTGGTCAGCACAGAAGCTTCCGTTATGCCCCGCCCTGGGTCCCACAGTGGCCGAGGAAGGAGTCCCAGGGGTCTGTGACGAAGGAGTCGGACTTGGATGTCAGATCAACGACATACCAAAGTTTGAATCCCAGCTGTGTGAGCTTGGGCAAGTTCCTCAACCTCTCTGAGCCCTCGCTTCTTCCTCTGTAAAATGGGATCAGTATCAGAGGGGTCGTAAAGTTTAATGAGGGCGAGACTCTCCCTAAAACATAGCATTGCCCTCCCTCCCTCTTCCAGCAGTTCCTGAACTCCTCCCTGGCTTTCCAATACCTTTTGCCCAAATATGTCGCAGTTTGCAGGCACATTTTCCAAGCCTGGGAGCAGGCGTCTTCTCTGACCCCCAGATTATTGGGGAGTCTTGGTTCTCTTTGTCTTTATGCCAGGTACTGGGGCAAGTGGGCTCATTCGGAGAGGCCAGGTGTACCCTCTGGGAAAGCATTCAAAGGTGAGGTGGCCAGGCAGACAGGTGGGGGAGTCCAAGATGAGCTGTCAGAAGCACCTTCCCCCACCCCACCACAAACCTTAGAATTTTCATGGGTCCTAGGCACTTTTGTTTTCAAGAGCCGTTTCCCTATTAAATTTTTTAAAATTATATTTTACCACCAGGTTAGTATAAAGATGAATGTATTAATATATATTAAAACATTTTCTTCAGTCTAAAAAGTTTTTTCTTCTGATTTTAAAAGAAAGCCAGGTGCGGTGGTGGTACCTGTAGTCTCAGCTGCTTGGTAGGGTGAGGCAGGAGTAAGGAAGGAGGATCACTTGAGCCCAGGAGTTTGAGTCCAGCCTGGGCAACCCCTGTCTATTAAAAAAATAAATAAATGAGCTAACTTTAAAAAAGGAAATTAAAACATTTTCATGGCCCAAAAAGTATAATGGGCCCTAGGCATTGTGCCTAAAGGATCCGTCAGCCCCACACGCAGTCTGGCCTACCCCACTGCTCAGTATCTGCCTGAGAAGGAAGGATGTAGAAAAGCCCTACAGGGAAGCCCTTCTCTCCTCAAAACCCTGCAGTCTGCTCACAGCCACCTGGCTGGCTGCCCTCCTGTGTCATGGTCCCCCTCCCTGTGGCTCCAAATCTGCACTGCCCTCTGTGGTAGCCACTAGCCACCTGTGGCTATTTAAATTTAAATTTTAATTAATTAAACCTAAATAAAATCTCAAATTCGCTTCCTCAGCCTCACTAGCCACATTCAAAGTGCTCAATAGCAACATGTGGTTAGTGGCTACCATTTCAGACAGTGCAGATGCAGAACGTTTTCATCATCATAGGAAGTTCTATTGGACAGGGCTGCTTAAATCCTTCCTTAGAAGACTCATCTCCTGCTTATGAGGCTCTGCGACTTCACGCCATAAGCACAATCTGCACACTAGGCATCAGCAAGGGCAGGGCAAGAACAGAAAAAAAAATTTCTTTTTTCAGACAGAGTCTCGCTCTGTCACCTGGGCTAGAGTGCCATGGCGTCGGCCTAGCTCACAGCAACCTCAAACTCCTGGGCTCAAGCGATCCTTCTGCCTCAGCCTCCCGAGTAGCTGGGACTACAGGCGTGTACTGCCATGCCTGGCTGATTTTTCTATTTTTAGTAGAGACGAGGTCTCACTTTTGCTCAGGCTCATCTTGAACTCCTGGGCTCAAGTGATCCTCCTGCCTCAGCCTCCCAGAGTGCTAGGATTATAGGCGTGAGCCATCACGCCCACCCAACAAAAAATTTTTTTGAAAGATTTTGACATTTATTTCCTAAACAGTATCAATTATCATGGGGGGGAAAAACAGAACTTTGTTGGACTTTCTTATACCTACTTTGCAGTTTATTAATGTCTCTGCATTAAATTATAAACCACAGGTACACCAGGAAGATGGCATCAAGTCATCTTAGATTAACACCATTCACTATTCAATTCCTGCAACCAACTCCCCTTGCTCTGATTTTGTTATTACCAAATTTTCTTTTAAAATTTTGTTTGTTAAAATGTTGCTAGCAAAAGTAGGTAGATACATAGCTAGAGAAGCTTAAGCTTTAAGCTTGTTAGTTCCCCTGGCCCTTTTTGAGGCCAGTGTTGGAGGGATCTCACAATGTGTCCACAAGGGCACATGCTTTTGGAAAATTGTCATGAGTAAGGCAATTTTGCTTCAACCAATTAAGACCACTAGCTCTTTTTGTCCAGTATTCTCCTTTGCCTCATGTCAGGTGATAGTGGCCATGGATGCAGGGAAATGGCATGTGATATGTTTAGTGGGATAGATTTATGTGATCTGTAGTCTTTTCCACCTATAATTATTGCTAGCCAGCCTGGGGCAGGAATACCCTACCTGCCTCTGTCCTGACCTATCTGGAACAGGGCACAGAGTGGGTGACATGGAGGAGCAGGGCCAGAGGTCACATCACAGTAGAAACATGCCCTGTAGTACCTGGCACTGAGAGACTTTGTGGGTTCTGGAGAAGGAACAAGATATGAAACATAAAGAACCAGAAGCTGATGTGTAGAAAATTCTTCCAGCCATCAGACAGGTGAAATTCTAAGTGGAGGGTTCTCCTTACTCTAGTCAAAATCAAAGTGCTTTCAGAGACATCCTCGCTAAAACTGTGCATGTAATTACAAACACACCAACCCTCCTTCCTCCTGTCTTTTGATGGGCATTAGGCAAATAAAATTTATCAGGATTCTTGTGTAGGACACAGATGTGTAGCAGTGAAACAATCAGAGAGGGGAGTGCGTTTGCGTGTAGAGTCTTAGGGTTTTACGCATCCGATCGCATCTTAGGATATCTGACACATCTTGCCCTGACAAAGTCTGGTGGTTCCAGAGGACATCGCATGCCAGATTGCTACCGATGCAGTGAAACAGCGTGAAGAAACCACATACACATCATAAAGCAAAAGATAGAAAACAAAGGAACGCTCGAGAGAGAAAGCGTCATGTAAAATGAGATGCCAGGATGACGACCAAACCCATCCATCATATCACATCAATAAATGCAAATGGAGTGAGCCTAGTTTGGAAAGAAA
This sequence comes from Avahi laniger, assembly GCA_963575035.1. Classification (NCBI taxonomy): domain Eukaryota; kingdom Metazoa; phylum Chordata; class Mammalia; order Primates; family Indriidae; genus Avahi; species Avahi laniger. The sequence continues at coordinate 60,413 of CAUYSK010091960.1, forward strand.
ATCTATGCTGTGTCTTTGGATCAGACGTCTCTTAATGCCACATCGGAGCCTCTCAGCCTCACAGTCCTCCAGGGCCTTTGACCTATGCTGTCCTAGCCTCTCTAGTGACCAGCTCTGCTTGGCTCCCACTGACTCTGTGCAGAAACGATTCCTGCACCTGCCCTCATGGCCACACCGTACCATTTTTCCCCCAAGACAGCTGGTCCCAAGGGTGGCCCTGGGAAGAAGACCCTCGGGACAGGGTTGTGAAATGGGATTACTTACTGTGCTGATGATAGTAGGGACACTGTCACTAGCGGTAAGTGGTTTGTGACAACCCTTGGCATGAAGTGGCATCAAAATTTCTAAGGTTTTCCCCTGCGGTTAACTGGGGCAAGGGCCGGCGGGAGGTGAAATTGGGCTGGGAAGAGGGGTGGGCGCCTAAGGCATTTGATTGGGATGGAGACAATAATGATTATAAGAAAAGTGGAGTGGGCCAGCTTTTATTAACAGCATTGAAACCTTGCAAAAGAGAAAATAATAGGCTCAGGTTACCTAACAGCCAACTTTAGATATGTAAAAGCCACGGGAAGCTTTATGGCAGCTTTTTTATTTTCTTAAGCTCATGAAGCAAAACAGTATTTTTTTAAAGTTTATTTATTTATGTATTTACTTCGAGACAACGTCTTGCTCTGTTGCCCAGGCTAGAGTGCAGTGGCGTGATCATAGCTCACTGAAACCTTGAACTCCTGGGCTCAAGCCATCCTCCTGCCTCAGCCTCCTGAGGAGTTGGGACTACGGGCATGTGCCACCATGGTGGCTGATTTTTTATGGCAGTTTTTAAGGAGAGACTCTCATCTCCTGAAGCTTTAGGGCCAACTGCTAAAAATCAGGCTCGGCGTGTGACGGTATGGCAAGGAGCTGGCAAAGGAGGCCGAATGTGCAGCCTCGATAGTTCTCCTGTCAAACTCATGGCCCCAATGGGAAAAGTGTGGGACCCTGGGTTGGGGACATTGGGCGGATGAGCCTGAAAATCTTGAAAACCTTGAAACTTGCTCACAACAATTAGGTGGAGATACCAAAATTTCCTTGACACCGTATTGAAGTAAGGGAGAGAGGAATGTGAGAATGGATTTACTAAGACCTGAGAACCCACCTTCTGCCTTTGCCCACACAGGCCCAGAGGCAACAGGGAAGCGAGATATCTTGGAGATGCCCCTTGTGGTCGATGGGCGTAGATGCTAACATGGGGCTAGACTCCCAAGTCAAGGTGGACAATGGGGTTCTGGAATGGCACAGGCCTGATGGCACCACTCACCTGCCAGCAGGGTAGATGTGTTTGCTGGAGGCAGCAGCAAGGCCAGAGTAGGCAGTTAGGGTGCCTTGACAATCCTTACGGTCTTGCTAGGGTTGAGATAGATGGGCCACCCCTAAGGGTGATATTTGATTTGTATTTAAAAAAGTCTGGAGCTGATGGGCAAAAGACTGATGCTGACCGAAATGGAAAATTATGGTCCCTCATCGGTTTCCAGACCTGAATCAGTTTTCAAATGCAAATCTATTGATCGAAGGAGAGGCCGGGTCCCCTTGAAAAACCCCACCGCCACAATTATAGATGTAAATGGTCCTCTACTCCTGCCCCCAGAGGGATCAATGGTCATTTGATCAAATAACCGTGCAGTGGGCAAAAGAGACTACCCAGAGTTTTAAAAGATTGTTAAATAGGGGTCTGAGCCGACGCGAGTATCAGGAGACCTGAAATGCCATCCCAGGGTTCTGAGTAGAGTGGGCTTATGGAGGTCAGGCAGTAGACGGAGTTTTAACCCAATTCCTTTTCAGTTGGTCTGCTGGGTGTCAGGACAATTGACTCCCAAATAGATTAACGATAAAAATGTAAAAGAACTATAAAAATACTAGAAGAAAACATGGCAAAAAGTTCAATAATCTCAACGTATGTTGGTTTTTCTGAACAAAAACTTAAAATCTTGCCGTAAATAAAAAAAAACTGGCAAATTTGTTTCCTTAAATTTTAGAGTTTCTGCATTGACATGTCAATGGCATGAGTAAAAGCAGGGACAATATTCTAGATTTAGAAATGGCTTACAAGCCGGGCGCGGTGGCTCACGCCTGTAATCCTAGCACTCTGAGAGGCTGAGGCGGGCGGATCGTTTGAGCTCAAGAGTTGAGACCAGCCTGAGCAAGAGCGAGACCCCGTCTCTACTAAAAATAGAAAGAAATTGGCCAAACAACTAAAAATAGAAAAAATTAGCCTGGCGTGGTGGCACGTGCCTGTAGTCCCAGCTACTAGGGAGGCTGAGGCAGGAGGATCCCTTGAGCCCGGGAGTTTGAAGTTGCTGTGAGCTAGGCTGATGCCACGGCACTCTAGCCCGGGCAAGAGAATGAGACTCTGTCTCAAAAAAAAAAAAAAGAAAGAAAGAAATGGCTTATAGACATAGTAAAAGACCTCAACCTCACTCCATGGTTTTAACTTGAATATCTTAATTATAAATAAGGTTAAGCATCTTTTAATATGTTCTACAAACCATTTATATTTATTTTTTCTCTGAGAGCTGATTTATGCTTTCATCCTTTTCCCTTCCTCCTCCTCTAGTTTAGTAAAGATCAAAACATTTGCTAACAAAGATTTGGCTACAGCATGGAGAAACAGCCACTTACGTACATTTCTGGAGAAAATGTGTGTGTCAGTTGGTGCAACTCTTTTGAAGGGACATTTAAATTATCTATTAAAATTACAAACACACAGCTTTTGACCCAGCAATTCTATGTCTTGGAATATAAATATTTGTGTGTGAAATGAAATACACGTGAGCATTGTTCAAAATAGCGAAATCCTAGAAACAACCTAAATATCTATCAATGAGGGACTGACTAAATAAATTATGAAATATCAATTCAAAGAAATATTATACAGTCGTAAGAAAAGAATGAAGCATGAGCTTGTGCAATTCTTGCAGGAGAAAGAATAGAATGAAGCATATACATACACAACATATGTGTGTGTGTGTGTGTGTGTGTGTGTGTGCGCGCGTAATATTAAACCATTTCGCTTATTGTTAAGTGGAAACAGCAAAGTACAGTACGGCGTACCCAGCAGCCACTCATTCAACAGGTATTAATTAAGGACTTCCTCTCTGCCATGAACTGTCCTAGGTGCTAGAACAGATCAGATCCGAGTGTCACGAAGCTGGCCTCCCCTTAGAGGAGAGGGGCAGAGAATAAACCAGACAACCCAGGAGCGAGGGAAGTTCAGGTAGTGGAGTCGCTGTGAAGGCAGCTCCACAAAGGCCGTGGCAGTGAGAGACTGGGTGCAGCAAGGCTGTTTTAGGGCAGGTGGGCAGGGAGACTTCCCTAGCAGGTGCCGCTGGAGTTGAAGCGGTGGGACCTGCACGAACAAGGCCCGGAGGCAGGGGAGAACTTGGGGCGTCGAGGGGTACAAAGACGGCCGGTCCGTTGGAGTGCAGTGACTCACCTGTAACGGGAGGGCGGTGCAGGTGAGGTCTAGGTGGCAGGCAGGACTCGGAACTCGTGTTTTATTCTAAAAACATGTTCTCAGTGTATAAAAAACTCTGGATATATGTGTACACAAATGCATTTCTTCTTGCACGTGTGCTTGTTTATGTACATATTTCCGGAAGGAGAAACGAAAAACCGATAGTGGCGGCTGCCTCCGGGAACTGGGGCTCCGGGGCGAGAAGGAGGCTCCTGTTTCATAGTGTAGCTTTTTATGCCGTTTGATATTTTTACCACGTACATGAATTACTTCTTCAATTAAAAACTAGTTAATTTTTTAAACTGTGAAAACATCTTAATATTCAATCTCAGTTGTAATCAGATAAATGCAAGTTAAAACAACAGGGAAATAAGATGTTTTAGGAAGAATTTAAAAACTCAAAGCTCATCGTTGATGAGAATATGAGAAAATGAACCCACATATTGTTTATATATTTTATTTGTGGGAAGGAGCATCGGCAAACCTTTCCTGAGGATCATTTGACTGTTTTGGTATCAAAGATCTTAACATTTTTTAGTATATCCTTGCCTTGTCATTCCATGTCCATGAATTTCCTTAAAGGAAGGAGTCAGGAACAAGGCACAAAGATTGAGCTATAAGGATATTCATTCCACTAGCACTCCGGGAGACTAAGGCAGGAGGATCACTCAAGGTCAGGAGTTCAAGACCAGCCTGAGCAAGGGTGAGACCCCGTCTCTACTAATAATAGAAAGAAAATTAGCCAAACAACTAAAGATAGAAAAAATTAGCAGGGCACAGTGGAGCGTTCCTGTAGTCCCAGCTACCCAGGAGGCTGAGGCAGGAGGATCGCTTGAGCCCAGGAGTTTGAGGTTGCTGTGAGCTAGGCTGATGCCACGGCACTCTAGCCTGGGCAACAGAGTGAGACTCTGTCTCAAAAAAAAAAAAAAAGGATACTCATTCCAGCATGTTAATACTAGGGAAATTATAGGAACAATTTAAAATCTAACCATAGTCATTTATTTAAATAAACTATGGTGTATCCATATAATAGAATTGTATGACTATATTTCCAATGCTGTTCAAGAATATGTAATGACATACAAAAATGTTATCAATTTATTGTTAGTCAAAAAAGTTATGAAAGAGAATGTTCTGTGTTCCAATTTTAGCACAGACACATATATAAAGACTGCAAAAATATTAACAATGGCTAATATGTCATGGATGATTAATAGCCTCATTGTTTACAGTGCATTTTAAAAATGATTTTTACTTTTTGGAGCTCAAATGCATGTAATTAATAGATTGTAATTCTTAGTTAAGAGCACACTGTCATTATTTGGCCCATACCCGGTCGCTTTCATTTTATTTATGTTGATTTGTTTACGCATGCATTTGCATATTGTTCAGTATTTCCATAATGTGCGCTCGTGATTCCACCACCCAACTAGAACATTGCAACAACTATCTCTGTCTCCTCACCTTTCCCACCGCAAACCCCCCAACTAAAAGTAACCATTTGTGTTTATACTCCCCTGCTTTTGTTGCTTTTTTGTTCAGTTGTGGAAAATACATATAAAGTTTACCGTCTTAAACGTTTTCAGTGTACAGTTCAGTGGGATCAAGTACATTCACACTGTTGTGCAACCATCACCACCAGCCACCCATGGAACTCGTTTCGTCTTGCAAAACGGAAATCTGTGCCTGTTAAACGATAACACTCCATTCCTGCCTTCCTCCGGCCCTGGCAACCATCATTCTACTTTCTGTTTCTGTGAATTTGACTATTCTAGGTAGCTTGTGTAAGTGCAGTTATACAATATTTGTCTTTTGTGACTAACTTATTTCACTTAGCGTAATGTCCTCTAGGCTCATCCATGTTGTGGCCTGTGTCAGGACTTCCTTCCTGTTTAAGGCTGAATAATAACCCAATATTTGTATAGACCACCGTTTGTTTATTCTTCCACCCATCAGTGGACACTTGTGTTGCTTCTGTGTTCTGGCCATTGCAATAACGCTGCTGTGAACCTGGGTGTACAGATACCTCTTCGAGCCTCTGCTTTCAATCTTTTTGGATATGGACCCAGAAGCGGAATTGCTGGACGCATGCTACACCATGTTTAATTTGAGGAACGACCACACTGTTTTCTACAGCAGCTGCACCACTTTACATTCCCGCCAACAAGGCACAAGGGGTCCGATTTCTCCCCACCCGAACTTGAAGACTTATTTACACAGACCTGGAATCTTCCAAAGGAGGCTGCACCAGCCGGAAAGAGAAAAAAGCTCCGAAAGAAAACCGTCATGTGTGAGGGAGAGGCTGGCCCAGAGGACGGGGCAGCAGGGCTGGAGGGAGCGAGGATTTCGAGCCACGCCGGTGAGCCTGTGCCTGCCCGCCCTGACTCAGACGCTTCGCCAAGGGCCTGTCAGTAGCTGCAAAGCCATTTTTGTATTGATGTGTTGGCTTTTTTCTTATTGATCAACAACAGCTCCTCACAGTTGCCCCCAATTTGTCATTATATTAGAACTAAATACATCCCTGAAAGGTTATTTGAAATGCCATCTTTGTAATATCATTTTATTTTTATTTTTTAAATGCATCCTCTATTTGCAAGTATTTCTTGGCTTTTTATTCTGGTCCACTGATCTGTCCATTGTTTTAATTTTTGTAGTTCCATGAGATATTCCAATAACAGACCAAGTTTCCTTTTGTGACTCTTGCCTGGCAATTTGACCCCGAATTTTCCCCCTGCACTTGTTTCTCTAGGTATATCTATTCTGCAGCGATGAGAGCCCCTGGAGTGACAATCAGCCCTCAGTGTTTAGGACATGCTGCTGGCCTCCAAGGCCTCCAAGGCTGGCTCTCCCCGCCCAGCAGGACCCCCCATGCTAAGGCACAGTAACTCGCACCCTGAGGGTTTTCCCGCTTATTGACAGACTCACTTTCCCCAGAATATTAAAGAAAGTCCTCTTTCAATTGATCGTCGGCTGCTGCTCACCCCAGTGTGGACGATTTGTCCAGAGCACCTGAAAAACATCCTTGTTTCCAAGAACTGATTAAACCTTCTTTTCGGGCAGAAGAGGAAGTCAGAGATCTGAGCATGAGAAGGACTCGATGTGCCTTTGATGGGTGGAAGATTGAGAGGGCCACATGGAAGGGAATGCAGGTGGCCTTGAGATGCTGAGAGCAGCCCCTGGCTGGCGGCCAGCAAGGAGACAGGGCTGTCAGTCCTATAACCACAGGAACTAGATTCCGCCAAAGAGAATGAGCTTGGAAGCAGCCCCGGGTCTCCAAATGAGACCCAGCCCAGCCGACACCTTGATCTCTACCTCGTGAGACCCTAAAGCAGAGAATCCAGCCACACTGCATCAGACCACTGACCTACAGAACTGGGAGCTAATGGCGTTGTTACGCAGTGATAGAAAACTAACACCACAAATCATTTCCAGTGTTGGAACCAAAACCAAAAAGCAAAACAAAACAAAAGCCCCTTCGTCTCCCTTGGGCCGGCAGCCTCCGCACCCGCACAGGCGTGGCAGGGAGCAGCCGTGGTTTCAGACGTGCCTGAGATCCTGACTCCTAGTACCGTGTGTTCTGGTTTCCATCCCTGAAGCCACCTGCAAGACTCTGAGATTTAGAAAATAACTGTCCTCGTATTTGAAGTTGGAGCTGTTTTCATGTTGGCTGCGAGGGAACCCCTCTGACAGGAGGCAGGGCCGACCGGTGTGGCCAGAGTGATTTCTGTGGCATCGATTCAAGCACCTGCCACCTGGCTCCTCGGCTCTGACTGCCGGGACATCGTTCTGCCTGATCAGACAGACGGGCTGTCTGCTTGGGCATCTGGCCACATTTTGATCACAGTTAAATCTTTATCTGCCTTATCTCTGAGGATTGGAATGTCAGAATCAGGGAATTCTCCCAGAGCTCCCAGCTCCAGCTGAATGGTTACGTTTGGGAGCAATCTTGGAGGAACTCTATTGTTATAGTTCTGCTTTGAGGGCTGGCGTTGGGTTTCCTGTCAACGTTCCCTGCAAACTGTCATACTCATACTGGACGTTGGGAACAGGGAAAAGCAATCACTTCCCAGACTCCGTCCTTCGGTCAAGTCATCGCGTCCTGTTGCAGGCGCGTTGTGTTGGTTTGGGAAGAGCAAGGGCCTTCAGACATACGTTCATAATATTTGCTATATGAGATTTGCAATTTAGTCCACTTGACCCTTGAACAACACAGAGGTTGGGGCGCCGGCACCACCCCCACCCATGATGTCAAAAATCCACATATAATTTTTGATTCCTCCGAAACTTAACCACTAATGATGACCTACTATTGCCTGGAAGCCTTACCAATGACATAAACAGTTGATTAACATATTTTGCATGTTATATATATTATATATATATTATGTACTATATTCTAATAATAAAGTAAGCTAGAGAAAAGAAAATGTCATTAAGAAAATCATAAGAGAAAATATATCTATTATTCATTAAGTGGAAGTGGATCATCATGAGGGTCTTCATCCTTGTGGCCTTCAGGGTGAGCAGGCTGAGGAGGAGGAGGGAGAAGAGGGGTTGATCTTGTCTCAGCGGTGGCAGAGGCGGGAGGGAGGCAGGCACACTCGGTGTAACTTTACAGAAATGCATTGTAATTTCTGTCTGACATTTTTG